>UELU01145004.1:0-108135 GCA_900490025.1 Megastigmus dorsalis
GTGTGTGTGTGCGAGAACGCCCGGAGGGGATGGAGACTCCGATAATTTAAGCCGCAGACTCCTAAGGTCAACCCACCCACAAACCGGCTTCCTTGGTCATTCCATTTACCTCCTCTTCTCTGAGCGGGTGATTTTTTTCGAATATTAATGCCAAAGAAAGGGGAGAAGCTCGGCGGCGGCGGCGGCAGCACCCCAGCGACAGCGCGCCAAGTCTGATCCCTTTACGGCCACTTTTTCCTCCTTATATTTTTCTTTTCCCTCTGCGAGCGCGCGCTTGTGTTGGTTTTATTCGCCACGCAGTCGCGGGAGCTCTCTCTCTCTCTCTCTCTCTCTCTCTCTCTCTCGGCTGGTCCGCGTAATCTCTGCCGCAGGCGATTCGATATGCGATGGGTAGGAGAGACTAGACGACCCGATCTACTTATACTTGACGATTCCGAAGCCTAGTATATAGCTGCACACATACATACACATCTTGACTCCCCTTTTCTCGTCTTATCGCGGTGTAGTATATGCCCGTAAGAGAGAGAGAGGAGCTGCACGCGCTTTATATAATTTACCGATGCATATCCGGAGAGCAGGTTAAATTAAAATGAGACTATAGATGTGGGTATGATTCGCATCTGTCGACTTTTATCTTTTGCGCGCTGCCTCGATGTTATATGAAAAAAATAACCCGTGATATTGAGGTTATCAAACGTGCATCTAGGTAGGATTGGAGAGGCTCTGGTAGCAAGTATACATAGTAGTTATATTATGCATAGCATTGAAATTACAGTCCCATTGTCTTTGTATCGTGAATAGGCTGGATAAGACTTCGGATTCCTCAGTCAATATAGACGTCACCATTTCAACTTGGAATTTCCGGAATAATGGATTTAATTTTCAACGAGTAAATAGTTACCTGCGAGCTTCGAATATATAATAATAATTATATATAGAGAGATTGTTTTCTAAACTTGCAGAACTTTTCACTGCAATCCACAATAATTGAATCAATTGTGCATACAGTGATTCAATTTCATATAAATTGATAGCTTTTAATAGAAGATATCCCTTTATAAACTAGATCGCTGCTGCGCTGCACTCGAAGTTATTTAAGATGTGTAACTGTTTAAATTGTTCATTCTACTATGCAAGCCGACTAATTACGCCTGCACATTCAAGACTCTGACTCGAGCGCTCCACACATTGAAATTGTGGTTTCTATCGGTATGATTGTGGTTGCACTGTAGTGCATAGTTAAGCGGTGACAATGATACTAACCATTATGAGCCAACTTTACACACTGAGCTTTGCCTCGCAATTGTTATTTTCTGCGGGAACCTATGTGCATTCTTTGCGAGCTTGCCGAAGCCACGTTGAATCCATAAATGTTGAAGTGGCGCAGCAGTTTCCGATCTGAGGAACTCCCGTGCGGATCCAAATGTACAATATTCACGAGCATTGAAAAGTATGGAGTCATGATAGCTGCTCGAGCTCGAGGCTCGCGAGTTCCAGAGCTATGCAATTTCAGCTTGAAATAACTCTAATTTTACGATAAGCATATGAATATAGTAATGAGCTGTATTTACCAAATAGCTTCCAAAACATTACTTTGCAAAAAGTGATCGGTTGATCGAATGCATTGGTGTGATAAAGAAACGTCCGTAACATTTTGTTAACACATTGAAATAAGTTGTTTATCGAATAACCGCAAAACGATTTGTAGTATTAACAAAGTTTTCCCGTCCGTTTATATTGGGTTGCACACAATATCGTTACTGCAGTACTATAGAAACTACCTGTTTCGCGTTGCAATAACGATTTTAATATGGAACGCGATTACGGGACAATATATTGTAATGGAACTGGTTCACAAGCTTCGAATTCTTTGTGCTAAAGTATTGATTGAACTACATATCAAATATAGAACAATTTGCATTTGAATTGTAAAATTCTTTTAAACACTTTATATTATTTATGAATTTATAGATTCCGCTGCAATATTTTCATGTTACTTTAATTTGCCTACTTTATTTCATACCTAATTCCATCGTATAAATTATATCCCTTTTAAAAATAATTTACAACACCTGCACATTTAGCATATATATATATCAGTATGTTAATTAAAATTTTTGTTTAAAACGCATGACCTATTATTCTGATTTCCATTATTCGCTATATAATATTACCCAAATAGAACAAGCAATTTGCACAACATATTATCCTATGCGTAATATTATTGTGCATGCTTAATATTCATCGTTATGTAACGCTATATTACAAGTTAACCTATTAATATAGAATGTTAAAAATTATAGTTGCGTAACAGAAGATTAATTTTAGCATTAGAAAAGTGATGATATTAATATTAAATTAGTTTCTAGCAACGTACAATTGCAATTAAACATTATGATGCTGCATCACGAATTTCTCGCAAAAATGAATATAATAATGATCAAGCGAATGTAAATGCAAAAATTATTAAAAATTGTCACTGTTGCAAGTAGCTAAACTACTCGCAAGTACGTTGAACAAACGACGAAAAGAAACCCACGAGCGTAAAAGACGGACTCCCATTTGACATCGGGGCCAGCAGAAAGAAACCACCTCGCGCGCGCGCAACCAACGCACAAAAAGCATTAGCGCGTGCGTTTCGCGTCCTGCTCTTTCCCTCTCTCTCTCTCTCTCTCTGGTGACTTTCCATTGTATTAGGGCCGTTTTGAAAAGGCCAGCTGCTCTCGCTCTTGTGGCCGCCGTGCGTCTCTCTCCCTCTCGGCGCAGGCGCAACCGTCTCGCGCTTTAAATTGTCGGGCTCTGCACGGGTCACAAAGCGGCGCTAAACGTCAGATTTATCGGCGTCGTTATCGTCCGGCGTTAAATCTCAACGTGCCGCATTAAATATCGCAATCGTTGGCGAAATTTATTTTAACGGATTAAAGGTCGCCTCGCTTCATACGGTGGCCGCCGCTCGCGTACATGTACCTCGACTAAATACTCCCTTACCGAGAGTGAGCGAGACCGAGCTCTCCGGCGGACCCCTTTATTTTATACATACAACATACACACAGGTACACACAGAACAAACACGGAGTGTGCGTGCAGGCAAATGTCCAGGCGAGCTAAGAGTTGGTGAAAACCGCTCGTTAGTCTGCATCCGCGTACGCGTGTACGCCGAATTTTTCTTTGTCACATGATTTTCAGGGTTCCGCGGGACAATTAGGTATTGTCGACTTTTCCTCTCGCGCGTTTGTGGCCGAATTAGCGGGAGCCGCTTGTCTCTGATTAAAGCCCCTTCATAATCGTTGGGTGGGCGCAGGGCACACACGAGTACGCGTTGCTGTTCCTATACCGTTGTTTGTGCGCTCGTGCGATGCTCGTGATCTGATTAATTTCGCGTTGCTACAATTTAACGATTTTGCCTTATTGATTAATTGGAGCGTATGCATCATCTACGGCTTGCCTATATAAGCTCGGGCTGTGCGTTCCAGGCCCTGATTTATAATAATTTGCGCGCAAACTTCTGAGCGTGTGTGTGCGTCGGCTGTGAAAATTGGACGCGCGCGGGCGGCTAATCGTATGACGAAAGATGTGTGCAGCTCGATACGTCGATCATTAGTTGTTTTCGAACGTAAGCGGCTTTTTCGTCTATATTGATTTTCGATGGATATATTCATTATATAAACTGTGCTGAAATAAGTATATTTGATGCACTGAAATAGATATACTGCAAATGAATATTTCGTGATATGATATTACGTGGGGCGTCCGATATTGATGTGTTAGTATTAATATATTATGTCAAGTTCGATCGTATTTAAAGATAGGCGTTGCAAAGCGCTGTCGTAGAGCTTCAATTTCCGCACTTACGACTAATTAATCAGATGAATTCCAACGGACTGTGTTAAACATTCAATAACTGATTACTATTTGACGAATTGATATACATTTTTAATTTACCTAATAATTTACAAGCTCTACATAGCCCATGAAAATGAAATGAAAAAAAATTTTATGTGTTGATTCATTTACATTCGGGGTTAATACTTACGAATAAGCCGATAAATTACATAAAAACAATGAAACGCAATATCAAACTCCCAGAAACTTCATGGTTCTGCTATTTCATCTGAGAGAATTGTTCGTTGAGTAGGAGATATTCAGCTGCTTCAACTTCTTCTTATCAACGAGCTTTAGACCTTATTAAAATCATTTTAATCCTTTGAAGTAGCGTTAATAGTGTAACGTCATACAAAGGACCTTTGGCATATTCTATAATTTTTGTGTATTTAATTATTTCTTTATAAAAAATTCCAAAAGAATCATAAAAATAAGTTTGACTTCTTTATTAACTTGAACGACACTGTATGAGACGAAATTATACTATATTTTTCCCTGTTAAAAGGGAGTATGGCTATCTGGAACTTTATAGTTATAGCTATAATTCTAGTTGAAAAGTTTCGTTCGTTTGAAACCGACATTATTTGGTCTGTTTTAACGCGGTTAACTATTTCATTTAATATTTTTCTCAGCTTGCGCAGCGACATTATTTTTATTATGATTATTAAAACTACAAATTAATCATTTTTACGCTACTTATTTAAATTGCAATTATTTCAAGACAAAGTTATTTATTTTTTTTTGTGCCATTCATAAAATAAAATTGCAATAAAGGAAAAAATTCAGATCCATCAGAATGAATTATTAACAGCAGTTCTTTTTTTTTTTATTTAAACGCGAAATTTGTTTCAAAACTTTCTTTTACACTCAACTGAATTATTACATAGCGTACGTTCTCCAGGTGTTCCTATTTTTCGCAACACTTCAGAAGATGAATTGCCCGTATATCTTTTTTAAAAATAAATTTACTTTTTTGTATAAAGTTTTTACAAAATATTATATTTTTAATACTTAAAAATGCAAAAAGTATTGAATTTTGGTTTTTCTAGGTTTTTTTCTGTTAAAACAAGAATAACATAGCAATTTTCGCTGATTTTTAAGCGTGTAAGTAATGAAAATGCAGATAATTATTTCAGTTTCCCTTAATACATAATACGGGATATTTGAGCTTTAGCATGTTAGAGAGCATGTGGTGCTACGCTTGTATGCATTTCATTATGGCCAGTTTACGCAGTAGCATAATTCGTTAAATATTACAAGATCTTTGTCTGTTCCTAATAAGAATTATTTTCAATAGTTTTGTAACCGTCGTTAATAATTTGTTCCTCTATTATTTCTAGATTTTATTACTTAAATTTTCACATGTGATTAATTTATTAATAATGTAATATACAAGGAATTTGACAGTGTATTTAAATTAATTAATCAAGTTCAAATTCAGCAAAAGTTTTCGCTTAAGCATGCAGAGGATAATATTGTGTCAATAAATTTCCAGTGCACATTTATTGATTGAAAAATTTTTGGAAATATTCCAGAAACTTCGCAAACGTAAGCACGCGTCGAAACATGTTTCGAAAACCGCCTAATACCGCTATATACACACTAAAGTAGTATGTTCACAGTTTAATAACACTATAATATACATCGCTCGCTATAGATAATAAAATAGATTAGTCCATAATTGCCAAAACATCGCATGAAATATAGTATAGAATATAGTATAATGGACCTCTACCTTCGAAAGTATACGCAAAATTTATAGGCTATCGCGTGTACACAAATAACTGGCGCCTAACCTCTGGCACTCGAGCGTAAAGCCAAGCATTACTAGAAAAATGTGATTAAGAAAAGAAAAATGCCATATAATGAGACCCTGATATGGAGAGCATGTCCTTGAAATAACGCTTACCCACCACCGAGGATAAAATATAAAAGTGGAGTTCGAGCAAAACTCGTGTAGGTGTAATAATACTGCTGAAAATGTTGAAAGCTCTATACGACGGCAACGACAGCGACGAGGAAAAAACGGGAGTAAGAGAGAGAACGAGAGAGAGAGAGGGAGAAAAGGCAAGAGACGGAGACGCAAAACCGCGTGGCGAAAACGATCGATAGCAAACAGCTCAGTCCGAGGCCAAAACCGCGCACATTCACACTGGCTTACACAGCCCACACGAACACACACACCCTCGTAGAGCAACATCCCCCGCCAAGCCGTGCTTTCTGCGACGGATGTTAATACACCCCGACGATCGCGAAATTTCATCCCTTATTCGCCAACTCGTTGTTCTCTTATTCTGCCGGTTAACGCATTAATTACTGGGAAATTCCGCTTAAGTTTTCAGCGAGCAATATTTACGACTCGAGTACACAGAACGTATAGGAATGTTTGTGTACGCCAAATTGAACGTATACTATCGATGATAGAAATTTGGAAAATTTCACATTTGCTCCATATCTGCTACGTATAATTGACGTATATTCGATTTTATGCGAGTCTGCAGATCAATTTTTTTATTAGAATTTCCTTTTAGCAAATCGATTCTATAGTACAGATGTTAAATCGGGGACAGAGATCGTGAATAATGGGTTGGGTTAAGACTTTCGTGGATGAGATTTCACTGTAATTTTTCAATTTCCTAGACATGCCCTTTTTACAAGGGCGGATTTACGATTGCAGGGCTGGTGTACGGGATTTTTATTGAGCCTAACATTTGCCAAGACCTTTGACGTCTTTTTTACAGTTCAAAGCCATTTCCTATTAAATATAAAATAAATTTAATTTTAAACATTTCAAAAGAAATTGTCAAAGGGCTTTCATTCTTCTATTATGAAACCATGACCATATACCGTTATATACAGAAGTTGCGAGAATAAAGATTCTTTTTATGCCAATTTATTAAAGTAATAATCATATTCGATTCGTCGAATTTAAATTCTTTTTAAAACCTTTTATTTACAGTCCCAATATTATTAAATATGATTTTGCGATTTTGCGGAATGGAAATTTTAAATTTGACATTAATTTTATGTTTTTCCATCGCTTTTAAACAACTAATTAACAAATTTCCATATGTAAAGAAAGATAATTGCATCTTTTGTAATGTAAAAGAAGTGTAGGCATTATAAGCAGCAACAGAAGATAATGATCGAGGATAGGAAAATGCAGGTGAATTTGCTTGAACAATCCATGATCACGTACTCATTTACATAATAACTATAACGTTACAACCTAAATTACTTCATCAGGCCCGGCTAGACATGAAAAAGCTTTATTTATCGTCGCGACAAGCCAACGCATTTTCTAACATCAACCAAGATAAGAGGGCACAATGGATATGCAAATACTGTATATGCGCATGTATACGTGTTTTATATGTATATTGTGACACTCTTCGAGAACGGCGCGCATCAGCATTGTTGGGTCCAAAGCGAATACATCCAAGACGCTCGTATATATTGAATACCTTCTTTCATGGCCTGCGACTGAACGTTCGGTTTATTGTTGCGTCGCGGTCATGTAGGTATATCCGCGCGAGCGCAAACCTGCAGATAGTGGCGGTAGTCTCGCGTGCGCGCGCTCTGAAAAATCCTTTTATGCATTTTCGGAATCTCGTTATTTTTACAGAAAACATCGCGGTAAAACGCTCCGGCGGCAGGGTGGCGCTTGAGCCATCCGCTCTCTCTCTCTCTCTCTCTCTCTCGATGACCCATAATACTCGTCGGCTGTTTTTGTTTGCATTTCGGGCTATATGCCGTATATAACGATGATACGCTGTTGGTTTATCCGTCGCAAAACGTTTTCATCCGCGCGACCCGCGGGGGCTAATTCAATTTTCCCAAAAAATAAAACTAATGCCGCGTCTGCGCGTTTCGCTATACATGCATGTAGATTATATTCGTCTATAGCTGTTATATACATCTGGATGAACCAAAAGACCTTTTAGCTTTATGAAAGTCTAGGCTGAAACAACGTTGTGCGGTCTATGAAAAGCATTATGAGAGTGGTATGCATTTGGATGAATTTCGTTTAATTCGTGCACTGCGAAATGCGACTGGAGAGGATGAAAGAATAATTTAGGTTAAGCAATTTGAGTGAAAGACTTTTCAAAAGTGGGAGGATTTTTACACAAAGTATAAAATATGTAAAATAGGATGCAAACTATTGTAAATTTTCTTAGTTTAGTAATAAGTGATACTGAGCTTTACAACAAATACTTACTCACTAATTGTAAGTATGATAGTTGTACCTATTGTATTGTTACTTATCAGCGTTTAGTTAACGTATACGCTCACAACCAACTAGCCCTGGTTTCACCTGTATATGAATTGAGAATATATATTGCATATTTCGTAATTAATTGTTTACCATTCGATGCGAAGATATATTTATATACTAATCTTAATTAATAATTGAAATAGTTTTAAATGGAATAAAATTATTACTTGCGAAATTGCAATTATACATTTATTTAACCGCTTATATTGGCATAGGAATAAACAAAATATATGCCGATGTAGTGTTAATCTCTCACAGAATTTAATCAATGTCATTAAATATCAAATGGCATTCTAATTAATTTTAACCGCTTGACAATAGGTATGTGATAGATTGGTCAATTACCACCTAAAAATTAATCAGTTTCAATATATGAAAGCAAATTGCAGTAAGGAATTTAATATTTCAAAATTAAACACTTTTTTTATTTATTAATAATTATAATTATAATGCTTGTCTTTTATTTAATCTAAATTTACTTTTGTTTTTCTTAAAATTTTCTTGTACATTTCGGAATGGTAATTAATTAAATAATTTGTGAGCAAACATCACAATAAATAAAAAAATTAAAAATTGTTTTCGTTAAAATTGCATCGATATAAACTTTAGACTCATCAAAATTGCACGAAAATGACTAATTAGAAGCGTTGGTATCTTCAAATTAACAACATATGCGATCGCTGCACTTGTAATTATGATATATCATGCAGTAATTCTGATTGCAAAAGTTATTCATTATTACATAATATGTATCATTCGAATATTCTCTTTGTATGTAGATTTTAATATTGTCATCTGTCCATGAAATATCGATATGAACATTAACCAGAGTTCAATTATTTTTGTCAATGTATTCAGTGTATATTGCGAGAATGCGTATTGTAATTAAATTGGACTAAAAGAAAAACCGTTGCCAATAGATTGCCACTTAGCTTCGTCAAATTGTTGTTGCCAAAATATTTACAAAAAATGTATTCATATAATTTTTTTCTAAAATTTGACTACGATTAGCCGTTAGATTGGTTTACTACAGTTTAAGTATCACCATTCTCGATGATTGTTTGAGTTATTTTGTTTTATTTTTCATTATCTTTTATTTTAAGTGTTTACAATTTATTTCTATATTGGTGGAATAAAAGTAATTTTAAATTAAAATATTATTACAGTAGTTTAACATTAGAAAGCAAAAAATCATCGCTTTGGTTCGATATTTTTATAAAAGTTCAGCAGAGTTACGTGAAAAATTGGAATTCCTCAATATTATTTTGAAAATAACAATAACGGGATTACTGAAGAATGTATTGAAATATTAGCAATTATCGTTCAATAAACATCATTGAAAATACAGCGTCAATTTGACGATGATAGTAGAAAGTAACATGTTGAATCGCGTAAGTTATTCGACATATGAATCAAATATAAACTCTGAAACAATAAATCTGGGCAATATTCTTGTTGGAAGATCGAGCACAATATTTCGTCGTAAGATACTACGGTAAGCATAATTAGTGTGCAGCGTTATTCGGAATTTCCGGTAAATCGATATAGATGAACTTTTCAGCTAGCGGTAGTAAAGAAATTGCTTTTATAGGGGAACCTCTTGTAGAGTAATATGGGAATACCAACATTATTAAGGGTAGAATAAAAATTATTTGACGGCAAGACAGACTTTATTGCCTTTCGTAAGCCTCTTAAAATATTATAATCTAAATGTGTCAGATTCTAAGTGTATTTTACTGCGAAATTAATTGGGGATTTTGGTTCTGAATTATCGTCTTATGCATTATTTACTGATTTCGGAATTTGCCGTTCTACCACGGACTTCAAATTTCTCAGTTTATCGTATAAAATGGTATTCGTATCTTAGTTCGTATCTAATATTTATCGTATGAAAAGGAATTAGTCAGTTCATTTATATTTGATGTTGAATATAATCCTTATTATATATAATTTAGTTGAAATAAATATGTATGTAAAATAGGGAAATATATTATTATAAAAAATATTTTATTAGACGAAGGAAACATTTGTATATGTTACTTGATCGGCGTTTAAAAACTCAATCGTTCTTCGTTAACAGCTGTTGCTTTTCAAAAGATCGGAAAAGAAGAAACTACTTTCTCTTGACAATCACACATAGTTTTCTGAATATAGACAACTATTAAGCTTCATCATATATCAGTGACATCGCAGTTACAGAGGATATCAAAGTATTCTTTCAAAATGAGTTATAATAAACTCTTCAGCTGCTTGTGAATGTGAAATTTATAAAATGTATTTTAGAATCATTTATACCAACATGTTAATATACAAAAAGACACCTTTATTTGAGTGCTACAATATCATAATCTCGATTAAATTTAGTTCCATTAGGCTTAACATCTACGAAGAAAGTATAAAATTTGACTCTTTTTGAATAAAATTAAAGTCTTCTTTGGTGGGATTCTAATTCAAGGCATCTAGATTTCGTGATGGATTAATGCTCGTCAGGTGTACGTGATGTAATTACCGAAAAATTCAGAATGAAATATGTATAAAAATGCATTGAGGGTGTTCCTAATCATGGCTTTGTATATATTTAAACTAATTTGTGATGAGGTTAAATTAGTTAGTTAAACACTGAAACTTTAATTTGAGAATCTCGCACAGTAGCCGCTTAGTACGCTTAATAAACTGATTTTGACAGCTAATGAGTGTGAGTGCTGCAAGCCTGCATTTTCAAGTTTATATATAAGGAAACTTGCTTTAGAAAGTCATTATGATTTGATTCTTGTCGATCCAGTTAAACAAAATACATTTCTGATTGATAAACAAATATCAAAGCCTCATATAATATGTTTATATGATTCAATGATCTATTTTTCTTATTTAAGTTGAGATTTTAGTTGTGATTTTTAGTTCTATTAGAACCACGCTGGGTTTTGATAGTTGATTGATGTTCCTAGTTGAAAATTCTAAGTTTATTTAAGGTTTCGTTATTACTGACAGGTACGAGTGGCCATTCGTTACTATTATTAACTATGATTATTGAACTTGTTTCATGCCAGCTTTTTTACTCTGATTATTGTTAGTAATACTTACAAGTTGCAATCTGTTTATAAACGATTTTTTGTGAACAATAAGAAAAACAGTTTGATGATACATATAAAAAAAAATTCACAAAATGGTTTAATGAATATAAATGCATATTTTTATTATTCGTATGTTTTCATACAGCAATTTAAAGATCAGTAAAATAAAAGTAGGAATTAAAGCCTATGAATTAAATCAGAAAATGCTTGGATGAGCCCAAATTTTATTTTAATTGCATATAATATCCCAATAAAATTGTAAAAATTTTAAGTATTTTTTTATATTTCAGATTCTTCAATTAACCTAATTTGTAGTCCATTTTGGTACTATACAAGTTACTGTACAAGTTAAAATAAAAATTCAGGACAAGCTTATTTTTTCATACATATTTTATTCACCTCTATAATACGTTCATCCAATCGATGAGCTTTTAGCTTTTCATAAATCCTGCAAATTAAGGTTTAAATGAACAGATCAAAAACCCATTTGCATTTCACAACCGTGCGTTAAGATTTTATAATTTTTTGCTGCATTCAAAAAGTTCTTGATTATAGGTACCATACTGCTTCAGTAAAATCCATAATTTTGATGCAAAGAGTTCGTTTTTGTTACCTGAATAATAAATAACTTTTTAGAAGATTATTTTTCCATAAAAAATCTTGTTACTACCTGGTATTTCCATTGAATAAATAATAAAATAACGTAATAAATAACGTTCTACTATAATTTGTACATATAGTATATTTGCACGCATTCTATTAATTTTCATCTATTAATATTTTATGGTTAATTACTATCGTTTTTAAATTATCTGTTCATTACAAAACGATTTTAAACAAATATATTTCAGTTAGTTAAGTTACATTACAGTTTTCTAAATATGTTTAAAAGCTAATCACAGTATTTGGTAAAGTTGCAATAAAGCGAGAGTTCCTCGAAAACGAAGATGTTAGTTTAGTATTAAAGTAAGTGGGGCGAGTTCGAATTGTAATTCAAGACCACATGCGAAGGAAAGTCTTTAAGCAAAGAAAGGAAAGATCTTAAACTATTTGAACACGTTGACGAATAATGTCTTTAACTTAATTTGTAGAAATAACAAAACTAAAAACTATCTCAACATTTTTAGAATCATTTAAAGATGTTTTATTTAAAATTAAATTCCTAATTATTTATAAATAATTAAATATCATTAATTCTTCATAAAACGAATACTTTTTGAAGACTGATGAAACTATTTAATAATCAGACAATTGATTGTGAAACTTAACTAATAATTTACATGTTAATGACTGGTGCTTGCGGATAGTATGAATTTCAATTTTTTAAATTTACAGACAATTTACATTTTAAGTTGCATTGTATACAGCGCGTATAGTTCTTTTAACCTTTCTTTGTAGCACATGCAAACTCTCTTATTTCCGTGTCTCAAATGTTTTCCAAGTGTGTAGGAAAAACAAGCAAAACCTGCCTACTTTTTTCAACAACTAACGATTTACGCATGTATATTATGAGATAAACAGACTACAAGTAAAGGTGATCTTTATAATCAAAGGATGATGTCTACCACATACTAACACCGTATTTTTTTCACGACGTCATGATTACTCCTGTTATAAAATTCTTTTTATGCTGCGAACCACATACTGGGTTACCAAGAGATAAAAATGAAAAATGCAAAAAAATTTGTTGTCCGAGGCACCAGATTAAACGAACATGAAATAAAAAGATGAATTACTTTCACTAAATTTTCGTTCAAAGGAAATACATTCGTATCTATTGTTGATTTATTTTTAACTTTTAAATGTTTTCTGTAATAAAGGATGTGCCTCATAAATCATAAAATTTATCAAAAGGTTGTATAGTGACTTCATTTACATCAAGATCAATATGATAGTGCTTTTGCTTATAAAATTACAAAAAATAATAAATTGTGATAAAGCGATTCTTATATTTTTTTTTATTTTATATCTATTAATACTGTACCATATAAATATACCTAATTTATCATTCAATAAATAATATTCTCTTTTCTAAGATTATGCAATAAAAATTTCTTATTATGAGCACATAATAAGTGTTAATACATTAAAGAATTCAACATTAATAGAATATACGATATCTTCAAATTATTAATTTTATCCGTTTAATGTACTTGATTGATTGCAGATTGATATCGAAAATATTCCTATATTTTCCCACAGAATTAAAGGATCATAGATCACGAGTTCATATTTCCAACGCATCAACGTGTCTGATTGGTATAACGAAAGTGGCACATGTTTGAACAGCGATTAGGGGTAAAATGACACCTGTCATAGGCTTCCAGCGTTGAATGAGTTTCAGTTTGCACATGGCGACTGAACAAGGATTTTCTATATTGAAGTATTAATTTTACCCTTATAAATTTACTTCTTTTTATAATAAAAATTAATTTATTATTTTATAAAGCAATTTAATATAAAGAGTACTTACGATAAAATCTAAAAATATTACATTTTTTCGGGGAATGATTGTTATAAAATTTTATACATAGAAACGAAAATAAAGGTGATTTTAAAAGTACCATTAAATGCTAATTTTATATTGTTATTGATACAGTATTACGAGTTTGACCGCTCGTTACCCGTTACGTTAAAAAAAATTTGGCTCATCTATTCTCAAAATATAAGGTGTATAGACATGCTCATATTAAAAGAACGAAATAGCGTATTTTGATTTTTATGGAATTTGAAAAGAATTAACATAAAATACAGAAAAATTTGTAAGTTTGATTTTAAAAATATTCTGCTATATTACAGTAATGTTTTAATATCATGGATATTCAAAATGATACTGCTTTGAGGAAAGCTGCTTTTATTTAAAACTTACCATTACCTATATGAAATAAACAAATATTTAATGCAATTGTTAATATATTCATTTAAACAGCATATCAGAGCAAATCAAAATGAAGCTCTTTTATTCAAAGTCATATTGTTTCTTTTTGGCTGCTACATTTGCACCTGAAATTTCCAGAAAAAGTAAGATATCACGAAATCCCTAGGTGCCATATATGAATGGGTAATTATATTATGAATTCAGAAAATTTGCATTTGGCACACAAGAGCATATTTTTCCGCGCCAGTAGACCATAAAAGTTATCCGGCAGCATATAATCAGGAATGGTCGTCAATTTCAACGTTAAAAGAATGTGCTTTAAATAGTAGCTTATATCTATAAAATTATTTTTATACGGTAACCGTTTGCATGAAAAAAATGTGATGCTTTCATGATTTAAAACTTGAATACCGAATGAGAAGTTTAAGTGTAACAAAAAATATGGTTTATAATTCAGAGTTCTGAATTTCGAGACATGTAAGCCAGTGGTTTCTACATATTTCTAAAAAGTTTTGAAAGTATTTGCCGAAACTGTTATTTACTGTTTATAACTTGAAGGAAAGTTTCGAAAACTTAATCGAGTATCGTGCTTATTTGGTATTGCAATTTTCGACGGGCTTATAAGCTGTCGATGAATACATGCACAGAATATTACTTGTGAGAGGAACTTAGTCATCTTCCAACTTGTTCATATGATGTAAGCAACTTGAGCATGAAACTCTCAGCTGGAAGAGACGTTAGATGTAACACCATAGAACGTTCTTGACGAATAGAAACTTGTGCTAGATTGTGTGAAATTTATCAAAGTAAGTTTTCAAAAAATCTAGCTATATGGTGGTTTCGAGAACCTGTACAACTACATACTCTGAAATAATATTCATTATGGCTTATTTTACTTGCTGACTTTTCATAAATTTTCGCAGTATTTTTAAAATTTTTAAAATAGTTTTAATAATTTTTGTCTGGAGAATTTATATTCTCATTAAATTTTGACTAATTATGTAATCGATATGTTCAATTTCTAATGTTTGTTGCAACTATTATTTGATTTTATATATTATAATGTATTATATGAATTTTGTTAATAAAGATCTGAAGAGGCTGGATATCATACCAGCGAAACGTCATCATGAATGTAAACAAGTAATATGTTATCTTGGGTTTACTGTTTCACCTTTTAATGAAAGAATTAGCCAATTATCAAAATTGAAGAAGATGCAGCGTATTAATATTCCTGATGATATTATATCATACTGTTGAGAGAAGTGTCTTTGATCTATAAGTATAGTATGACATTATATAAAGGAGACCATTAACAATTTTATTATTTTGATATCGCTCGAGAAACAAATTTAAATCAATGATATAATCAGATTATCATTATTAATATTTAAAACGATATTAAATGTACATCGATTACATAATTTAAAATAAATTGAAGTAACATAGTAGCGAATTTTCTTTTATTAAGAAGCAAAAAGTACCAAGATTTGAAATATTTATAATTATATTTATTGAAAAGCTTTGAACTAACAATAAGTAAAGCAATCAACAAATACAAAGTAGTACATTATAGTATTTTCCTCTTGGATTTCAGAGATAAACCAACATTTGTTATAAAGGGCGCACGAGTACAGTATAAATATGCTTCTCATCAAGTATATAAATGCATCTTCTTAAGCCAGTATGAATATTACGATTCTCCCTAAAAGTGAATGAACTGCTTAAATTATGGAGGGGAGAACGTGGTAAAGTGACTACAAAAATACTTGAAGTATAGAATGTAATTATTTTCTTTTATATGAACATTCTGCTCTTGATAAATAAAAAGGATAAACTTATTTTAAATAAAAATTGAATCGTAATTTGTTTCAATGTTTCCCGATATATGGGGTAAACTGAATCAAAATAAAGTGGAGAAAAATTTAATAAACTTTTAAATGATCAAAGTATTTTTATGCCAATATTAAATGCAGATAAATGTTTTGCTTCTATGGATAAACACGACTTTACCGCGTTCATGTGATTAATACTTTTAGGGTGACTTCCTTTTTCTAAACGAATAAGAATAATGCATCCACTGAACGTAACTGCTGAGTATTATTCAGCATCAAATAAAAACAGGGAATGGGCATAAGAGCAGCGAGGGAAATAAATTATAACTGGTTTGAGAAAATTGAATGATATACCAGGAATAAAAATTTGTATTTTTCTTTCCATAAAAAATGGTAAAAGCAAATTCAGAGCTCGTTTGAAACGCAAAAACATCCATATCCTCGGCCGAGCTTTTACAAATTTACAATTCTTATACATATGTGTTATATATCATTATCGCGGCGCGGCGTGGCGTCCAGCGAGAAAAATCCGAAAACATCCTCGGCCATAAAAATCTCAGCGTGTCCGCATCAATCGCTCGGCCCGATCCAATAAATTGTTTAAAATTTTCCCATAATTTAAGGCTTCCGGGCACCAGCGCGATAAGATAAAAGTATATGAAGCCGGTGTAGCCGGTCGAGCGCACGCTCGGCCATCCCTCAAAGTATTACAAGAATCGAAGGCGCGCGCGTATTTTATGCTCCCCCGGCGCCGCGCCACGACATCGTCGCGGCTCCTGTCCGCACGTCTGCGCGCGCGAATGGTCGCGAGGGGGAAAACTCCCAGAGCTATACACACGTGTGCACTCGCTATTCACACACACACACACACACACACACGCAGGCTCGTAAGCTCGTAACAGAAAGAGAGCGGAAAAACACGAAAACACAAAGGATTTATACACAGCGCTTTTTCCATATATATACAGTCGCGTCGCGCGCTCTCGCGAATTTCATCTCCGTAATATACTTTCGGGAATCTTTTTCATTTGCTCGAGCAAGCTGCGCGATATATGCGCATTTTGTAAAAATGACGCCGTCTCTCTCTCTCTCTCTCTCTCTCTCTCTCCCTCTTTCCCCATTCGTCTGCGTATACATCGAGCGGGAGCGAGCTTGCAGATTGTAAAAATTGAAATCAGTGGTATACGTAAAGCCCGCGCGGAATTTCCAATAAATTTTGGCAGAACTTTTACGCGGAAGTATATAGCGTGTATACTTCGTTGTTCGCGGGAAAGTCTGAAAGAGGACGTATACAACTGCGGGGCGGGGAGATATTGTTTATAAAACTCCGCGCGGATATCCAGTATTGTATAGAACTGCGTGTAAACATTATTGACCCGCTTCGTTATGAGGCCATCAATTTTTAACAAATTCCATAAAAAAATTTTATACGAAATGCGTGCGCGCGCGTGTATATTTTGCGTGCAAGGAATAGTTCATATTAAGCCCTTTAAATCTAATACGAGGAGGAGTGGCTTGTGGCCACTACTTTTATGTAACAAACTTTACGCGGCAGTTTTTTTGCTCCTATTCCGCAGTCCTTTCGCTCTTATAAAAAAGATTTTTCATATAAAAACGTATTGCGGTGGGACGAATGCACTCGCCCGAGGATCGTCGGTCATAAAAGTTTTAAGCTCGACTTTCTGTGATATTTATTGTCAGCGCTAATTTTAAATAAAATTTCAAGCTTTTATATATAAGAATTTTTACTTCATCGCTGCGTAATAACGATTAAGTGGCGCACAATTTTTATGCAAATAAAAACAAAGGCTGTGAATGCTCAGTGAACGTTGAAGTTTGAAAAAGAAAATTGCAATAACCTTTGACAATTGATCCTCTTGTATCTCTATTAAGTAAACACACAGAACCATTGGTTTGTGATAGCCGATAATTGTGCGTTCATTGAAGCTAAAATAATTTGCTCGTTGCATAATTCAGAATTGATCACTTCACATTCTAACACTTTCGTAAATGCAACGTTTTTTTACGGACTTTTGCACATTTTTTTTCTCTTAAATTACTTGTGTATATTATGAATATATACAAGTAATTTATATATTCAAGTAATTTAATATATATACACTATATGGTGCATATATTATTTTGGAATTATATTGTATGTAATTATAATATTATGCTATTATAATTCTTCGCTACATAAAACTTTAATAACTTAATTATTTTCATATTCCTAAATTCTTGTATTTGCCTTTTCATTGTTAATTACCAAGATATGTGAATATTGTAAATGCACATATAATATTTGATTTGAAAATTCATTTGCTACTGCGATTTAATAAAACGTTTGCAATAAAAAAAATCTTGAATAAATAATTAGCTTTTCAGACTAATAACGTGATGTAATTAGCATTATCTTTAATTAGACGTATACTGCATTAATGCTATTTACACAAATAATTACAATTATTATTTTTAATTAGACGTATACCGCATGAACGCTATTTTGGCTATATTACAAGTAACCTCAACTCGCATAATGAGAAAGCTTTCAAATTCATTAAGTGAACGATCAACAAGCAAGGGAGTTCCCTTTCCGCCTTTTCCCGAGCAACATTATTTACAGGCACAACATCCTCCCCTAAACAGAGCGATTCTCATCCTGTAATATATATACTCGAGGTAACAAAATATCCTGGAAAAGAGATGAGAGACGCGTCCGTGATACATCAGCCTCACGCGATCCTTCAAAAAACGCAATAGAAAACTCCCCCACGGCTGATGGAATAAAAAAAAAACAAAGAAAAAAGGAGGAACAAGTTCCTCGAAAAGCAAAGTGGCCGGTATCAATTTTCCTCCGGGAGAAAGTATAGAGCCGTCAAGCCACAGGGCAAGCGATATACAGAAGGGAAAAGGGAGATGGCAAGTAAAGGGAAAGAAAAGGGCCAATTGAGGTTTCCGCGGCCGAGGCGGCGCGTACACACGGTAGATATATATACGCGGTGAAAAAAATGGCGCGCCACCGGGGAGTCCTTACGGAGCAATAAGTCAAGAAAACGACTCGCCGCCGCCGGTCTCTCTCTCACTCTCTCTCTTTTTCTCTCTCGCTCGACGCTGTTGAGCGAAAACAGCGGCGAAAACAAAACCATCAGGTGTACGCATGTATATAGGCGGAGCGCAGTCGAGAGATAGTGTGCGAGAGAGAGAGGGAGGGAGAGTGGAAGGAAGAAAGTGGGGAGTTGGGGACGCGTTGTGCAGCAGGAGAAGGAGAGATAATGCAGCAGGTATAAAGGAGCATGTCTGGAGCTAACTCACCTCCTCGGCGAACTCAAAGTCCCCGTCGAATTTTCGCTTGGCGCTCTTGGCTGCTACCGGGGATAAGGAGGCGGCCAGGAGGCAGCAGCAGCCGACGGCTGTCGCCACGAAGAGCCACGAAAGTCGCAGCATCTCGGCTCTCGCCTCTCTCTATCTCTCTCTTGGCTCGCTCGTCTTCTCTCTTCCACTCACTCACTCACTCGGCCTATACTGTCCGTCTGCAGCAGCGCAGTGCGTGTGTGCGTGTGGGTCTGCGCCTGGCCTCTATCTCGTATACAAGTGTTATACCTGTCACGCAAAACACGCTTTTCCTTTATCCTATAGTATATCTATATGTGCGGTACGAGAGTGAGAAAGAGCGGTACACTGTGCACTCGCGCACTCTACGTGTGCACGCGCACAGACACACGTACTGCTGTCGCTCTCCTGCTCCGAGGAGCAGCTCCCCTGTGTCCCCGTTGTTGTTTACGAGCAAGGTGTCCCTTTAACCTCGCGGCTGCTGCTGCTGCGCCGCACTGCACGCACTCTGGAGGCGGCCGCGTGGAATGGGTGTGCACTGTGAGCGCGTCCTGGCGACACCGCTCTGCTGCACCAGCAGAAGACACGCGCGCGCCGTGTACACGCAAACGGGGATTGTTCCTCCCGTGAAGCAAGTGTTCGACTCTGCTGCCAGTCCTGATGGGTTATATATATATATGATGTTAGCGAGTGTACGTGTGTGTGGTGTGTGTGTGTGTGGCCCGTGGGGCGAGGGTATACGTCACATATACCCGCGCCGATTGCTCGAGGTACGTATACGTAGGTGGTCCTGCGCGATGCTCGGGCGATTCGTGACTGAGACCACTCGGTTCTCTCCGAGAGAGCGCCGCCGCTCGCTGGATATCTCGTTTGAGAGAGAGAGAGAGAGAGAGAGAGAGAGAGAGTGGAATCCGTGTGCAGTGTGTGTATATGCATGCACAGGAGAGCGTATGTACGCAGCCGCGCCGCCGCCACTTTCGCCGAGCTCAGCTGTGTGCGTGCGACGGGACACCAATAGGTGTGCGCCGTCGCCGTCGCCGCTGCCGAACTGCCGAGTGAGTGGGTGTATATAGGTATGTGGAGGTTGCGCGCGCATTCGCTCCGTGGGAATCCTCTGGTGCGCGCGGGGGTTAAGACTGGGCTCTCGCGAGGTAGAGTACCGGATGTATTATACCGGTGGATGATATATGCGCGCGTAGATTGTAGGTTTGTTTACGCGCGCGGAGCTTGTCGCCGAATCGAAATTCAATCCGATGAAGTGTAGTTATTTTGACTGGGGAACGGGGGATAAATACTATTTCTTATGATTTATGCCACTTTATATTATGGCTCTGCTACGTTGTGTGTTTAATGAAAATGCCTGTGACGGCCGCAGAGTTGGGCAAATTTCGGACATTGTTTCTAATTCATTTTACTCGATCGCCTAGTAGTGTGATGTGTAACCCATTGAATTACCTGTAAGTTTCGAATTAGGATAGTCGTGGTATTTTCTTAGATGAATTGTTCGGATTTTATAGAAATTAGGCGTCGCTTGGATCATCAAAATGCTACTGACAATTAAGAAGAGACTGTGGCTGAATCTGTATCAAGATATTCTTTGATCAATATTATATGGGATATGCGTATATATGATATTTGTGCCAGTAGGCCTTATAGGACTCGACTTATAAGACCCATTTGACATAAAATATATAAAAAATTATTGTTTATTGACGTAAAATTTTGTTATAAACAATAATTCAAAAGCGTAGATAATAAATTTTCATTTTCACTTTCGAATGAGTTATTAGTGTTTTTCATTTAAAAGTTAAATGAACGAGATCTAAAATGAAGCTAAATTTTGGTCTTTAAATTTTAGGGTTTATTTTAGTTGTAAAATGTGTTCAAATTTACATTAATTTCTGATCACTTGTAACTTTTTATTAAAAAATACTGATGATTCGCGCTAAAATACAAATGAACATTTACTACAGTAATTATCTATACTTTCCAATTATACTTTGCAGTACGCGAGTTCTAGGGGCATTTTGAACAAAAGTTGATAAACCATATCTCATGTTTTTGGTCAAAAAATGTTTCTAAAATGAACTGTTCTTGTGAGTTTATAACAGATTAAATCTATTAAAAATGTATTTTTAGTATTTATTTGTCACTTAACATTGCAGTCTACATAATGCATCAGTTTATATGCAAAGTCTATATTTTAGAATTTCCGTTGAACCTTTAATAACACTGATTAGTCTAGATATATTTTTTATTTTTTGTTATAATAATTTCGCTCCATACAAGAAATATCTATAACCTGATGAACAAATTAATTTTATTTTTTCTCTAAAAAGTTTTTCTATGATTATCGTTACAAGTATATACACCCTAATCATGGTTTTTTCTCTGTTCTAATAATACAGATTATACCTATATCTCATATCGGCCGTAGAATTTATTACATTTCATGGATAAATATACGAAGATAAAGATACGAAGTACATTCAAACTATTCATGTACGCCAAAATGTTGCAAGGTTAACACTGTGTGTCTTAAAAGCACTTGCATGTTTTCGTTAAAAAAGAACAGAGGGGCAATTATGAAACTATAATAGATTCATGAGATACATATACAGTGGGTCTGCAAGAAATTTGAACTTGGTTGGAATAGTGAGTGCGTCGTAGCATTGACAGTGGGGAAATCTTCACTAACTATGGGTAATTTGCATAAATCGGGATATTAATCCTCTAAAGTCGCGTAATTAGGGAAAGGGAGAAATCCCAGGAATAATCAATCGCAAAACTCGTTGTCAAATGTTAAACAGCAATAAAAGCGAAAATCTATTTTTTTAAGGAAAATAATATAAAAGATTACTTGATATAATTATTAAAGTTACGCAACTGTATTCGGAACCAAAACAGATTTAGTAAGTTACGATAGATATAGCTATTGACAAACTTGTATAAGACGAAAAAAAATTTAAATGCACAAATTTCCATTAATCTATTCAAGATCAGACACGTTCGAAGCAGCCACAAAATTTTAGCGTCGTATGACATTACTACTACAGCGGGGTTCTGCTGCCTTTTGGTCGGTAGGAAAGTGGGCTTGTACAGAACTGATATAATCCCAGGTCTTATTTAGCGCTATTGAATATTTAAAACAAGAGGCCACTATACTATAGCCAAGATATTTCGTTAGAACGATGAGGCTTCTTGCTCCTTTTTATTTTTGACGATCCCGTCTTTGAAAATTTTCGAGCGGTATCAACATGCTTCAAAAGTGCCACGACACGTGACTTGAATTAGTACATTATTTTATAGTAGAGTAGATCTGCGCGGGCACGAGGGGTGCGTTACGTTATGCTGTGTACTTATGCCGCAGGGGTGGCAATAGATCAGTACTTGCACGCACCGCGCGCGCGCTCAGCTCTTCCTGTTCCGTTTCTTCGCGGGGACGTTTTTGCTATACGAGGATCTACAAGCAGGTTATAATGTACCTACGTGTGTATATGCATGACGAGCGCTTCGAGACCAATCTTACCTCTTCTTTGACTCTGTTTTCTCGGCTCGTGGCACATACTAGTCTTGGATAACTCGTAAAACAACCTCTGAAAAATTAATCAGGATGTGTAGTTAAAGAGAGTGCCTAATATGCAACCCTTTTAGCATGCTAACAATGTTTAGAAATGTTTTTAGGATCGTTCCAGTTATTTATGTTCCTTCATTTCCTAACGTCATTCCGCTTATATCAGAGAAAATAAACGTGTATGTGATAATACTTTTAATTAGCTTAAGTTTAAACACTATATATATACGTATATAAATTTTGTTTTATAAGTACTTATACGCATGTGAGTAATGTTGGCTGCTTTATTACAGCATAGAGTGTGATCAGTCGTTAATGTACGTTATAGCGGCAACAGACTTTGTTATTGTGATCGCATAACTTGACTACTGCTATTGTTATATTATTCATGCTACTACATATTTAGCAATATTTCCTTTTAATTGCATTACGATTGCTGACTAACTTGCGAAGGGCAAATCACTAGAAGGCAATTTAAACATTTGATAGGTACCGAGTTTTTTTTATAGATAGTAAAAGTTTTTCAACATTGTTGTTGTGGATGCACGAGTAAAATAGGAATGTTACTGAAAATACTGTAAATATTGGTTATTATAAACTATTTCTAATAAAGTTGTGTAAAAATAATCATTTAGATTATCAATACTTTATACATATATGTTAAATTGTAAAGAGTAGCAATCAATTAAAACAAGTTATTAAAATTGGATTTTTGCGCCCCTTATAAAATAATTCTTTATGCTTATTTTATAAATTGAAATTGACAAAATGTTGTTTTATTGTTTTCAAATTTTATTGAGTGTACTGTATATGTAGAAATTCATCATCATTGAATCACATTAGCTGTTATCATCTGTTTATATGTTTGCACTATATCGGAGTCCACTTTAATTTAGTAGGCCAAATGTGCGGAACATTGCGATTAAGCTTTATGCGAAGTAAGCAGTAGAGGATATATCGACCAAAATACAGGTGGAGGCTAAATGCCACAGTATAGCAAATGATACGGTAACAGGCCTGAATAGAAAGGGCAAGGCAGAGATATACTAGAGAGCTAATACGAGCATTTGAATAGTTATGGGATGTGCTCATTGATGCAACAGCACAATTCAAAGACGAAGTTACCATGAAGAGATGATGTGTGATCTCATATTTACTTCAAGGCTACAATTTTGTTTTATAGATTCTTACCATATTCTAGAATATAAAGTCTGTCTAGCTGCACTAACAAGCAGAGTGAAGTCCAGCACTGGAACTTTACAGACATTCGTTGACGGAAAATACGAGATACGTGTTTTGTAATAAGATTATTCGTCGATCATGAATATTGTAAGCTTTCCTTTGCATTATACAGTGAGTTATTCGCATTTTTCATTCAACAGTTGTAAGCGATCGAAAATTAAGTTAACTTTCGACGCATTTTACTACTGCAATAGACGCTAAATTTTAAGGCCCAAAATTTAGCTTTATTTTAGATCGCTCATAACATTTGAATAAAAATTGCCAATATCTCATTCTGGGCTGAACTCTCATTGTAAGTAGATTGTATTTTATTCAAGCAGACATCTCTTATGTCGTAAAACAAGAACTTTCTATGCTTACTTCCAGATTATATTTTTGTTAGTGTACATATAAGAAATTCAGATTTACAAATTCCTGTACAGACATGAGATCTCGCATGAGATCATTGTATATTTATATATAGAAAATTTTATATTATATGGGTAAAATTTCATGATCATGCAATATGTGCGTAAAATAAATTACGATGAAGAGAATAATAAAAGAAGTATTATTACAGAATTGAACACAATTAAACTTTAATAGTGATGTCTATAGAAAATGATAATTTAAAATAAATGTATAACCAAATATTAGTTCATCGAATATAAAAATTGTATTTTATAAAGCAGATTTTTAAAATTAAGAACTTTATACAAAGTTACATCGAACTTTTACGTTTCAATTTGTCGTAAATCACGATGAAAAATAAAAGTCTTGAGGTAAAGTATTAGTGGCGTGTAAAAGGCGATGCATCGTCATAAAAGATACGCTGATACGAAAAAGTGGTTGGAAAGAGCAAAGCATTAAACCGTAAATTCAATGATATATTAAGGATGAAGTAAATACCAAAACGATGAAAATAATTTTAAACTTCATTATGATTTCATAATATTATAATCGACAACGTACATTAGGAATTCTGCAATTATAAACTAGTTATTCTGCAATGATGTTCTAAAAAAATTATTGTTTGTAGTCTTAACAATAGTCTTATCAAAAACGATTGTAAGTCTTAAAATCAATTTAGAGGTAAGTTATTAGCAAAGAGAAGCTCTCGAGTTCCATACAATTTAATTTGTATATTTCTTGTGAATTAAGAGGATGAGCTATAGTTGGGAAGATTCCTACCTTACCGGTTCTCGCATTTAACAAAATATTCTATAAAGATAGGGACTAAATTTTGGAAATAACTTTCTGCCACCATCTCGTTAATGATTTAATCTTTACCTGGTTCAAGTTTCTCGATGTTCCAACCACAGTTCTCAGAGATTTTTTCACCGAAAATTTCGGAGATAAAAATCGCTATTGAATTACGAACGAAATTTTCAGCGACATAAATTTCTGATTGTGGATGGAATTTCGTAAAAGTTGAACCACGTAATATTTGCATCATTGCCGAGATGTTGACGTCGTTTTTTCCATAAATTAATCTCTATCTTTATATATTTCGTTAAATGCACGAATCGCTAAGGTAGGAAGTTTAAGCTCATCAATAATCATCAAGAGTTAATGAAAAGTCATTATGGACAAGTACATTGTGGGCTTCACTATTATATTGGTCGAAAACTCTTAAGCAAAGATTACTCGCTCAAGAAGCGGTAAAAATCAATCCCAAAAAAAATGACTTATATTTATTTTATACTTGGATAGTTAAAAATAATACATTTTTATGAAATAAAAATACTACAAATCTGCGATAGTTTGTCGGGTGCTGGGGAGCTTTGGTACACGTGCTGCGAATTCCGCGAAGTCGTGTTCTGGTTTGAAAACTTTGTTGATCTCCAGTGATGCGTTTGGTCACCAACCCTCTGTGGGAAATTAATGTTGCGGACCCGAGTTTATTGGTCAACCGTGCAAACCACCTGCACGTCCGTATTAAGAAAAAAATGTATAAAATGTAATTAACCATATATAATAATATTTATTTAAATTTGCATTTATTTAAATGCGCCAAATTTGCGATTACAGGTATTTTTATTGTTACATAACATTATTGCGATTACAGCTTAATTTAATATTAACCAAGCAAAAAAAAACTTTTGGATTATTCCCCAATAGTTCAAAAACAAATACTTTAGATGTAATTAAAACTGTATAGGAATTAATGGATCAACATTTTAGTATTGTATTTTTGATCTAATATATTATATTCAAATCAGCAAATATATTAAATTTGTAAATGATTATCGTCAACATTAACCAATGAAATTGTAAAATTTTACTACGAAACTTTTTTTAATTCAATTTTATAATTATATTTACTTATTATTATTATCACAGAATTACGTAAACTTTTCATGAACTATAGTAATAATGGATTAAGTTTTGAATGCTTTAATTAGATATAAACTTGATCGGATTCAATGTGGGAAACAGATATTAGCAATAGAAATGTGTGCAAATGACTAGCAATTATTTTGAGAAATGGACTTGATGTATAATTATAACGGATTTCTAACATTCATTCTTACGGAAATCTAAAGTCTAAAGACTGTATTGGTAAAAAGATATAAATAGATTTATTGACTTTTGTTCTTCTAGCTTTCACATTGATTTTTCAAGCTAAATATCTCATTTTAAATGATTTTAATGTATTACAAATTCATTAAAAAAAAAAGTGTGTTTAATCTTTGTGTTAATTTTTTAACATTCTTAATCTTTGTGTTAAATTTTTTTAGTCTCGCAAATTATATAATTACTAAATATGTACAATCATTTACTTATTTTTAAAATTGTACTTGATTTACAGAAAGAACATGTGAAAACAAATTACTCTGTATAACATTTGCAAGTAAATGGAATCTAGATTTGACTGTACTAGAGATGAGAACAGTTGCCAAGATCTTACTGCATCATTCATATACCTGTATTTGAATAAATTCTTTGTGCCAACTGACATTATAGTATTTGATTAAATCTTCATCTTTTACAAACCTATGTATTTATTAAATATGTAAATATAAGTAATTATATTTAATTTTTTTGAATATTAAAATAAGATTAGAAGAAAAATTAATTCTCATATAAATAATTTCCAATTGATATAAAAAACTATCTGAAAAATCATAAAAAATTTTATAAATAGTTTATGTTTGTTTAATGTTTAATACTTTTGGAATATAAATTCTGTTCTATCATACAACCCTTTATTAGTAATCAATATTTTGTATATTTAAACTTTAAATTCCTTTTCCGACTTCTTAAATCAAGTATTGAATTCAAGTGAAGAAAAGACCAAGAGTAAAATTTCCGATAAGAACCGGAAAAGGCACTTATCCACTATGGTACCTAAGTGTATACGAATGCAAATAACGTCACTAACGTTTATTGGTATATAAAATTAGCATCGTAAAACACATCGATACGTTCATGAAATGCTTGTAACTTGGTCTCACTTACTGATATGTATTTCTTTTTTTATATGAAAATTTATACCACAGATCTTCCAGTTTTATATCCTGTCATAATATAAAACTTTATGTTAACGTAAGATACACTTTAGCACTTTGAATAATTATTAATTTAATATTTTCAATGTAAAAACTAGAATCAAAAGTACTCAAAGTAAAAGGTTAATTTGACTATTTTTGCTTTAAAGCTTTTTTGTGTTTTTTTAGACAATTTGTTCGTATTTTAATAACATATATATATACGACCATTTTAGCAGATTTAAAAAAATCTCGAATTAGAACAAAAGTTATTGTAAAATACATTAAATAATAACCAATAATAAAGAAAGATCATACGTTCTTGCACAGCGATGAAATCTCAGCAGCCAATTGAATCAGATTAATGTTTGGATTCGTCCTGAAGTTGATATATATATATATGAAGATAACAAGAATTTATCTGTATATATACATCTTTGTCTACTGGTCTTACTTTATACTCTCTTTGGTCCGCATCGAATGCGAAACGAAGTCATAACAATCAATTCTTCTTTATTGACGGTTGAAGATCAAAAGAAGGAGAGAGGAAGAGGAAGAAGAAAAAGGAGAAGACGAAGAATAAAAGCGGGAAACGCAGGCTGGGCGGCCATGGTAAATTAAAGTCGATCTCGTTCCCTCGCTACTCAGTATATAGGATCGACGACGTAGAAGTGCGCAGAAGAGAAACGAGCGTCGAGTGCAAAGAGCGAGAGGAAGACAGAGAGAGAGAGAGAGCCGAGGAGTGTGCAATGATAGAGGACGGCTTCGCGTTACTTAAGCGCAGGGATCAGACTCTCTCTCTACTCTCTCCTGTCCAAATGAAATTTCAAGGATTATAAGGAGAGAGAGAGAGAGAGAGAGGGAGAGGGAGGAAGCATCCTCTCTGTCACAGCTGCTGTCGGGAAATAATACGCGGGACAAAAGCGCAATAAAAACACGCTTAAGCGCGAATATGAATATAAAGCTGAGCGGCGAGCGTTGAAAAAATAGGGCAAGGGACGCAGGATTAATGTGTAGACGTGATGCGTGCACTGCCGAGTAAAATGCTGCCCTAATGCCGTTGAAGATTGCGCTTTAAGAGACTTATGGCGCCTGGGAATGAAAATTATAATGGGGGATTAAAAATTAAGGCCTGATTATGGGATATTTCTCTGCATTATACTTTTAAATCGAATTGGCGATCTTTGACACCGTGGCTGAGCAAAGTTCTTCCAGCGTATTCGTTGAAAAATAAGATCTGTACTAAATTTCGATCTGCGTTTTGACTAAAATGAAGCCGTCAAGGATGCAATATTTATTTTTCATTTGTCCAAAACTCACCATCATTATGAATTTCGTTAAAATTGTGACCTGGTGTTTTTTTAGTGCTCATAATGAAAATGCTTTGCACGAATAGCAAGAAAAAAAGTCATGAGATTTTACATCAGTTCTGTTTTATAATGAATCCATTTTTACATGGAATTTTTAAATTTAATGACATTTTCTCTACTTAGGTGTGAAAAGGCCATCTTATCATAAAATTCCGCAAGATGTGTTACATTTTTTATTTAAGAAATTTATTTTAAAAAATTTAAAAAGTCAAGTTATTAGAAAATATAAGATTTTTTTCATAATTTTATCTCTAACACTTAAAAATTGGACATTGTGCACGTCAAAGAATTTTCATGTATTGTAGAAGTTATTTCGTGTTTTAATCAATGTCAAATTATTTTGAGTAAATGCAAAGTTAAGCCACATATTTTTGTGAGCCGGAGATGACAAAAATATACTAAACTCGAAATTCTACTTTAAAGGACCCAAAATCAATAAAGTAGTATAGCAGTAAAAAGTAAAAAATAAAAAAGGGTTGCTTATGTGATAATGAACTCAACGTATTCATCTACTATGCGTCCTACTGATTCTATCTGTTACTACTAGGGCGACCAACGATTTCATTATAATATATACATGAGCTCATATATTCTATAAATTATAAATAATAAATTTAAGGCAATTCTGCATTTACTTTGTTCTTTTACTATACAGTGTATTATAAAACAAAATTGAAAATTATTATAATGATTACCCTTAGCTTGATAGTTCGAAAGGTTGCATTCATTTTCACTTGGAATCGAAAATAGAATACCCTACGTAAACAGTTTTTCATAGCTATATTTCAAGTTTACGAACAGATCGATGTTACGAATATGAAAATTGCAAATGTGGATGAAACTTTTATTTGAACTCTGGCCAAAATATTTGCAATTTCGGAATTAGTCGTAGCGCAATCTAACGAAAAACAATTTCAATATTTCTTCTTATACGTATAAATCTGAAACTTGAAATATCGAGTCCTCCTTCCATTAATCTTTTTTGATACATGTGGTCTATATAACCTTCAATACTAGATCAATTAGAAGAATTTTAAATCGGTTTAATGAATAAAACAAATTAAATTACATTATGGAATCATAAAAAATTTTTTTTCTTGTCTTTGAATAGGTACATAGTACATGTATAGAAATTGGTCACATTTAGAAGGACACAAAATAAGCTGAGGACTGATTTAGAAATTAGTTAAAACTAAGTTGTTAAAATAAAAAATATTGAAAGAATTTATATCTATTTACTCATTGAATATATTTATTCAATCAAGCTACAACTTGTTATATAAAATAGCAAACAAATTTATATAATTGGCGCATATTACCAGGTAAAAAGTGGAAAAAGCGCGATTTAAATAAAACATGCTATGGAAGTACCAAATCTACCGAATTCCACTCTGACTGTAGAGAGGCGTGACAATCGTAGGAAGGTGACAAACAAAATATTAAAAGTCAAGCAGTCGCGGTGGTCCAAATCCATTGCAGGTAAAGAGAGAGGGAGAAAGTGAGAGAGAGGGGGAGAGGAAGGAATGGGGAAAGAGGCAAAGAGGGAAAAAATAAAATGAAAATCTGTAGAAAACGGGTGGAGACGTCGTGTCGCGTCGGGGGCGCGCGAATCAAGTGCAGGGAAAAGGGGAATTTCACTCTGCACGTGTAGTATACGTATATCCGTGTGTGTGTGTGTGTATATATGCGTGCGTTAAAGAGAAAGAGCAGAAAATTTGCGCGAGCGTCACAGAGGGAAAGAGGGAGAGATAGAGAGGGAGAGAGTAGAAGAGGAGAGAAAAAGAGAAAACAGCGTGTACACGCGCTGCGGCTCGAATGGGAGACGGAGCGCTCGTCGGTAGGTGATTTTTTGCCTTTCCCTCTGCAGCTCTCTATATACGTATGCATGTATGTATGTATTTATGTATATATATAAAACATGATCTCTGTCTCTTTCGCGCCCGCGCGTCGCCATGTCTCGGGCTCCCTTCGCCCCCGCCCCCTTCGCCTCCGCGCCGCGCTGCCGTCTAGTCGGTCGGTGGTGGCAGTGGCGGACACTGCGCCAGTCGATATCTCAACCCTCCGCAGCTCGCTCGCTTCCTAGTCCCTGCCTCCCTCGCCCCTCCCCTCCCCCCCTGCTCTCGCCCTCTCTCTCTCTTCCTCTCGTTTGCTTCCTCGTCGAATCCTCTATGTCTCTCTCTCTCTCTCTCTCTGTGTGCCATCCATTCGTCCGACCTTTGCTCTCCGTTTTACCGTTTTTCAGTCTCTCGCTCGTTCTTCTCCCCTCGTGCGCTACCGCCTCCCCCTCTCCCTTCGTTGTTATCGCGCTCTTTCTGTCTCTCCTTGCCTTTTACCCCTTTCACGACTCTTTCTAACGGTTCTATTTGCTTTTTGATATCGCCCCCTATCTTTTCTCTCTGTTTCTCTCTCTCTCTCTCTGGATCTTGTTGCTTTTTTTGTTGTATATGTGTGAATTCTGCTTTTTGCGATGTCTACTTTCTTCGCGACATTCTGTATAGTACTTCAGAGCATTTTCGTACTTCTTTCTTTTTCTAGCTTTTCTCGCTTTTTCTACTTCTATTACGTCCTCGTCGTTACTTTTTTTATACTTCAACCTAAATTCGGCTTTTTTCTCAACCGTTATCGAATTCATATGAATTCTGTTTGAGAATTAAAAAGCTCAAGTATCTGAATGTTGTTATCATATTTTACAATTATATCATTTTTTTTTTTGTAGAAAACACATCATGTTTTTCGATATTCACCGTTCTAAATATTTTACATCTTTACACAAAATTTAGTCTTCTCAAATTAATGCACATTTCATGTAAAGACTATACATACAAAATATTTGCATTTTCAACAACACTTATCTACTATATTATGATCATATGCACTAAAAGCGTAATAAATATGACTGTAAAATAATCCTTAAAATCCTCAGAGCGTATGGTCCATACACGGTAAATCCCATAAAAGAAAATGTTAATAAATATATGTACTGGAAATTTATAAGCCAAATTATTACATAACCAGATCAAGAAGTAAGAAGTTGTTTACCAACAGAATATATTCTTCTATACAAATAATTTTTTAAGAAACTCTATTGATAATATTATGTGTAGATAAGTATTATTATGCTGTCTTAGCTGATTTTCTTTTGCGAATCATTCCATATTACACTAATACAGATGATCTATAGCTTATTAAGATTCGTTATTTGTAGACAAAAATAAACGAGGATAGCTACTGATAATGCTAAAAATCCTTCAAAATTTGAATTAAAGGTGTAACTTCTCTAACCTGTGCAGTCATCTATAGAGAATAAAAAACATGAATTTAAACAGGAAAATTGACATCCTATAGTAGTGAAAACATGAACAAGACTGTAGACAAGCTTTAAAAAATCGTTATTTTCAAAACTTTTTTCAATTTTAACTATAATTTTTTTGTCACGTTCCCACTACCTTAGGACATCAATTTTTCTTTTTAAATTCATGTTTTTTATTCTTTAATTGAAATTTCAAGGATTTTTAGCATTAGTCGTGGGCATTCTCCTTTGTTTTGTAAGAATTTTATAAGTCTTTAGGAGACTGTTCTGTTGACCATTGCATGCACGTATTATTATTACACGTTCACACTCTATAATGACATATAATCTCTTTTTCATAAAGCCATCCAGTATTTACATTTTAATTTCTCATTTTAATGTTTATTTTTCCTCCTAAGATTAAATATTACATGATTCTGTACCGTTTATGTCTTCTTTTTATTAATATCCCTCTGTTTTCTATTAATAGTCGTCTATTTTTCTCACATTGCAGATATATATTTTATTTTTCTGCTTCAGACTTTCGCGGTTTTATGTCTCTACCACCCATGATCTATTTGTCCTTTCCTTTTCCCTCTTGGCTTGGTATTTACATCTCTCTTTTATTTTCATTTCAATATTATTTACCGGCTTTTCGCATCTCTTACTTACGATATAAGCCAGACAATTTTTTATGTTTTAAAGATTTGTTATTAAGCTTCTTTTACGAAAACGTATTTGAAATGTTCGATCAATATCGGCGACCTAAAAATCAAATACCGAGTTCTAGTTTTTTCTATTTGATTTCTGTCAGCTATTTCTGTTATTTGCATTGTTTAGAATTCTATTTTTCTTTCATTCACTTTAACAAAATTTTTTTCACTTGATCCTACCATCAAGCTTTTGTCCATTTAATACAATTGATAGGCTTATGCAATAAACTTGGTTCCAAACAATAAAAATACTCATTTTTCATGCGTTTCAGTAAGCGCATCTTATACATTGCTTATTACAAACATTTATTTTATATGAATATTTTATTTTCAAACTTTATTACTATAATCTGGGACATTACCTGGGTAAAAATGATTTATATATAATTATATATAATCATATATAACTCCATATAAAAACTTATATGATTATATATGTATATTGTCTCTATATAATTATATACGATTGCATGCATTTATATATAGATATATATGAACATACATAATTATGTGCAACTATATATAATGCATATAATTTTCAAATCAAAAGTTTTCAGCTTCGCTTACGTATTTCATACGCAGTTGTGTATACTTATATATAATCATATATAATTGAATAAAGTATAACCATGCATGACTGTTCATAACTGCACGGAGAGCGATTTCATCGAATTTTTCGATGGCATTTCTCATCGAACTATTCGATATTCGAATTCATCGAAAAAGTCGATAGTTTACATATCGTATGATCTCGATAGTTTACATAAAGTATAATCTCTCATATGTAACATGTTTACTATATAAAATGTAAAAAAACTAGATTCCAAGATAGAAAACTCAAAATTCTTTTAATTTCTGTTAAAAAACATTATTTTCTTATAAAACATTTTTCGTTGTTACAAGCCTACTTTCAAGAGGTAGTTTATTCAATTTGTAAAATATTATTTTCCTTAATAAGACTTTGGAATTCTAGAACTATTACGAGATTTTTAGGTGTATTTTGAAATGTTTTTTAAAAGTAACAAAGATAAGTTTTATATTAACCAAAATAAGATCTCATAATATTGCAGGCCTGAAAATTACGTTGTCACGTCAGTTTGTTCGAGCTATCCTAACCGTAAGACACCAATAGAAATCTTCCCCAAGTATACATCTGTCATCGTATCTCGCTCTTGCAAAAGATTTCAAGCTCGTGCGCACAAGCGTTCCAAACGAATTCCCCCCCTCATAGAAATAATTCCACGCGCCGTGGACTAACTCGGCTGCACAGTCCAGACACCACCTCCCTTATATACCCTCCGAATCCGGCTCGGTTCGAATGTCTGACATTGCATTCCTCTTTCTACTTAAACATCCATTTCTTCCATCCTCGCGCAAACCCGCACACTGCGCAGAGAGCGGTCCTTTTATTTATCCCCCTCCTCGTGCGCGACTCTCCTTCCATCGCGGAATCCTTCTTATGTATATACTCGCACATACGCACATGTCTGGACGCGGTGTTGTACAAGCGCGTATACATAGCCGAGGTGGCGCGAAGCTTTCATTCAATTATATATCCTTCTGCAGCTCCATGTGTATACCGTGCGAGTATAGTCTTTGTCCCTCTCGTCTCTTTTTCCTTTGCTTTGAATTCATCGCGCCGCGTGCGGAAAGCGAAAGATACGTGTAAAAGGAACGAACGAGAGAAAGAAAGAGAGGGGAAAAGAATGAAAGGAAGCAAAAAAAAAGCAATAAAAGTAGAGAGGGAGACGGAAGTAGGAAGGGAAAAAGAAGCAAAGCGTAGAAGCGCGAAACACTTGGGCGCGCGGCGTACAAAAAAAGGGAAACGCGTCTCCGGCTATTTTGTCTTATCGATTCGTGCTTTATCTACTACTGGGCACGGGAGAGAAAGAGAGGGAGAGAAAGAGAGGCAGAGGCAGAAAAAGGGAGTCATTGGTCCGCATCCGGGGGCATTCTGTGGCTTTTCTCCATTCTTTTTTTTCTGTCTCGAGCCAACCTCTCCTCTCTCTCTCTCTCTCTCTCCATCGCTCTGCCTTTTCGCGCATTTCCTCCGTGATTCGCGCGCGGCCGACGGCTTCCTCGTTTCCCGCTTGTCATTTGCACTTGAACGGACCTTTTCCCTCCTTCCCATTCGTTTCGCGACGTTTTTTTCTCTCCATTTACTGTATTGTGCGTATACAGATTGTCAACTTCGTCGCGGTTTTGAGAATCGGATATCTTGACTGTCAATACACGCTAAATGATTCTGTTTTACCTTTTTCTCTCCCTCGTATTTCTCCGTTCTTTGGAATGGAATTCTTTTCGTGCCGAATCCCATTTTACTTCGGTTTCTATGTACACATTTTCACCTTACACTTTTTCCATTTACCTTCTCAAGTCTAACTGCAACGTATCATTGTTTTTTACTGTTTTTTTATTACACGGATATTATTTTTTCAACCGCAGGGATTTTTTTATCAAAAATTAACCTTGCAAATTGTAGATTTTTATGAAATAACTTATTTTCAAAATATAATATAAAGATTTACAAGATTCTCTTGATAATTTTTGTATTTAACACTGAATTTATGTTATGCTACTTTCTGCATACTATTACTTTTATTCTTTTCAGCCCATATTTGCTCTCATAAAATTGCAAGTTCAATCTACGGATTTTGAGCTATCTTTTAGTGCATATCTAAAAAGACGTTTAATTTGAAAAGAATTAACGTCAAATATTGAAAAAAAAAAGCCGAGTATACCTATTGTATGTTATATTGCTTTAAGTATATGGCATGAAAGTAGAAACAGGCAAATACAGCAACTCACTGATTTTCAATTGAGTTTTTTTAATCTTCCCTTTCTGCTTAGGATGTTAAATTATTTCCTTTTAAAATATCCTCTATTATATCAAAATGCTTCCGTCAAAAATTCTTACGCCCATAAATCAGGGTCCAAGATAGAAAAACCATTTATATCTGTACAGATTGACTATAAAATTATTTTTATATATGAGCAAAATCATAGAATTATAACATTTTTGTATTCTAAAACATACTATTTTACGCGCATGCTTTTCTCAATGTGCAGAAAAAAGTTGATTAAATCAGACAATACTTTCGTTATTTCAATGTATTAAGGTTTTATCTTTAATTGAATACAAATGAAATTGATAGTAGGTATCACGGAAAAAGATAACTTATTTTGGGATTTGAAATTTTATTACTAACAGCATACACACATACTATAATATAAAAATAAGTTTAATTAAAATACATCATCTGTTTTAATAAGTCTTAGCACTGAGCATACAGATGTACCTATATGATTTTATAAACATTCTTAAAAAATTATCTTTTACATTTTTGTATTATTGCTACAGCTTTGTAGAAAAATATAGGTTTATGTCGTCTACCTGCATGTATCCGGTATTTCGTATTCAACGATCAAAAGCAGCAATGCAATTTTTAAATGATTTCTTCTTTTACTACAACTCTCAGTACTTATAAAAGTAAAAAATGTTGAGTGTAATTAGTTTCGCGTATTTTAAATTCTCGCAATACGCCAAAGTACACTCATTTAACGATCTCTTAAAGTAGCAAAATAACCTGGTTGTATTAATGGAATGTAACTACTTATCGCTCTTAAACTTACTGCGTAGCGTGAAAACTACTAAAATACTAAGTGAGGTTTAAAATAGTAATCAACTTTCTTTTAATCCCATGCACTATTTTTTTTTATCGAGGGCGCAGATTAAATTACGAAATAAATGATGATCGACGAGATCATTGAATGATCTATAAACGAATAGACTTACGTTTTTATGAACAGTAACATTTCATTCAACAACTATATAATTTCAAATTAACATGTAAATTATTGTATATTGTATATTATAGTAAATTATTGTATATCAAATTTAAATAGTCTATCATTTAAATAAAGTATAAATTAGGACAATGCACATAAATACTGCTGTGTGATAGAGAGATATCAAATTATAAAAAGAGGTTGAATACGATGCTTTCAATAGAATGATAGCTACCCAATTAATCAGAATCTGAATCTATGATGATTGGCCTTGAATTACTTTGCCTTGTTGTATTTTGACTGCCGTTACTTTGAGAAGACTGTAGATATAAGATTCAGATTATATTATTAATAAGAAACATTGATTTTATTTTTATTAGTTTACCTTTTTCCACGCAAGTAGTGTCTGATTTCCTCTGCCCATAGTAGTTATATCAAGAGGTGTGGTATTGGTCTTAGATGCCCTACCCCTCGACCGCTTTACAGGACTTTCTGTAGGTTCTTTGGCTTTGCTAGCACCTCTTCCACGACCTCTTCCTCTTCCTCTTCCCCTTCCTTTAGTCGGTACTGGTTCAACTACCATATCAACATCATTATTTACATCATCATTGTCTTCTTCTCTAGAGGATGAATTATCCATTGTTGTTGAATCAGCATTTTTTCTTGCATTAAAGAAAGATTCTTCCTGAAATGATGTAGCTAGTCAATAAATTTGTGGTCTTTTTTCGTATAATATACGAAATATTAACATACTATAAATATTTTTAATTAAAAGCATATGAAATACCTCAGTTTTTTCATTTTGTTGTTTTTCTAGTCTTAAATCGCGATATTTATTGATAGCTTCTAGAATCTCTTTTTTATCTTTGTAATTATTCTTCATCAAATGATTAACAGTCTTTTTCATTTGATGCCTAAAAATAATATTGATTTGATTAAGCAATATACTGTACAAGGATTCACAAAATTATTCTTACCTTACTAAATCGTGAAATGCTTTATTATCATTTGCATTTACAAATCTTGATAGTGCTTCATTAAGACCCGTTAATGATAATACTGTAAGCTTACTAACTTTATCATCTTGATTAAAATAATCGGTCATTCCTCCTTGAATAGTTCGCTTCCAATCCTTTTCACCCTAAGAAAAAAAAATGAAATTTTTTTTATTTTTGAATGATCAATAATAATCAAATTAAAAATTATAATAAAGTAATTTTCTATACGTTATGTTCGACTGACTTAAATTTATATAGAAATACTAGAATAACCGAAACAATTCAAATAATTACATCACCGAAGCGGAAGATTTCTCCAATTTCTCCTAAATCTTGATTCATAGAGCTTACATCTTTTTTTTTCAATTTTGTGGAACATTTCCGAAATAGAATCATATCATTTGGATTAGCAGCTACACTATAGTATTTTTGAGATAATCTAAAAAAAGTGTAAGAATTAATATTTTACTTTAAATACGTGATTATTTTTATTGGCATACTTCAAAGTATCAAACATATCTCGATCTTCACTATAAAAAATTCTTAATCGTATCAGAGGCCTTTCAGGTTGTTTTGGATGCCCTTAAAAATATTTTTGTACATTATTATACATATTTATTTTAAGTAACCAAATTAATTAATTAAGAATATATAATAAACCTGTTTGTTGCTCAGCAGCTTTAGGGATCATAGTATTTTCAATATATTTATCTACAAAGTCTTCTACTGCTTCAGAGCGACTCTTGTGAGCCGAAATTTCATCTTTATGTTCATTTAAAATTACATCATCAAATACAAATGGCCTAACAGATTTCAACTTTAAAGATTCCATTTTGAACTTATTTTTATAAATACTTAAAAGTCCAACATGTTTTGGCACAGCTTCTCCTTGTGCTAATGATGTAGCTACAGAACTACCTGGAAAACATGAACTTATAAAATGTTTGATTTTTATAATTATGACAAAGTATTTTACATTACTCACCTGGTTGACAAATATGAATTTTTCTATTCAATTTAGACTGTTCAGGCATTATAAGACATTCATGTTCATGTCCCCAAATAACAAGATGTAAAAAATCTGGTAACAAATTTTCAGGAATATATGAATTCTGACTATGCTGTGCTCGATTTTGATGTAAAACAAAAATATTAAAAGGATCTTTAAATTCATCAGGTTGTAACATATGAAACTGTAAAAGAAAATTTTACACTTTTAATTTTTAAACATTTATCATAATGAGAATTATAAAAAAAAATCTTACTTTGTCATTCCTCATTAATCTAGATAAGCGCTGATCATTCATGTAGCTCAGTCCATAAAGAGCTATTGTAGTCAGGCCTTTACGAATTAATAATGGAGCAATTGAAACTTTTGTAACATCTGTCCATTTTCCAAAATAATTTAAAAAACCAGTTGCAGATAGGACATCTAAAGATCCAACAGCTCCATAACCTTTAATATAAATATATATGTATTCTTATTGCCATATTTAAAATAATTCAATAATTGTAATAGTAATAATCATACTTGGATCATCATGATTTCCATGAATCGAAAAAACCGGTATTCCGATATTTAAATTAGGATCTTCATAATTTACAATTTTCTTATTGCAATGACCAAAAACTAATTCTGGATCAGTCAGAAATTGTATTTTCACTGGTCTAATTGACAAAATAATTTTATTAAGAAAAGGTCATAAAATGATGATATTATTTTAGATTTCATACAGAAACTGCTAACAACTTACTTATCATTTAAACAATATTGTCTTAATAAATTAAGACACTTCATAACTACATTATGAGTAGGTTTAGCTTCATGAAATAAATCACCTCCAAGGAGTATCATGTCTACCTCATAGTCTCTTGCGTATTGAAGAATTTCTTCAAATGTACTGAAACTGTCATCTTCTTGGGCTGAAATAATTTACAAATAATGGAAATTTATAGACGATACAGTTTGCTAAATTTGATCATTTTTTTAGATTTTGCAATTTATAAGGTTCTATAATTCTCATTGAATATCTACAATTTAAATGCAATACAGTAATAAAAGTAATAACAAACCCCTTTTTGTTGTTTGTTCATATCCTAAATGTATATCTGAAGCAACTAATATTTTTATTATATCAGCCTCATTTGGTTCATCAACTTCAGAAATATTTTGTGGTTCTGATTTAATATGTTCATCATCTGACAGTCCTATAATTTCGTCATTGTTTTCCATTTTTGAAAAAACTTAAATAAATTTTGTATAACTTTGTTAGTAATCTATACTATTTGATTTTTTCGAATTTCAAAAGTTGGGTTATTGCGTTATACCGCCACTATCATACCGGGAAAAATACTGTATACATATTATGTCATATATACTATCCACAGTCAACTGTCCAGATAATATTGGCAACATTGCCGATAAGGTAGAATTTTGAAGATAATATAACAATTATTTATAAATAATATGATTAACATGTTTGCAATTAGAATGCACATCTTTAGCTATTTTTAATTATTTCTAATTAAAAATAGTATTTCATATGTCTATTAACTATTTATTAATACCGACAAATATTAAGTTCTAATCCATTTCAAAATATCATTCACGCCAACTGAAAAGCGCGCGTCGGAAGCTCCATCTTTTACAAGTTTCCTGCTTAGAACGAGTCGTTCCAGGACTTACAGTGAGTACAATTTTATACAATTTTTGGATAAAATTATCGAAATTATTAAAAAATAAAGGGCTTTTATTGTAAAGTGAAGTCATATTTATTATGGGAAATTTTAATTTGTTGAATTCATTGTTTCTTCATCAAGATGTTGATGGATATAAATTCGGCGACATAACATAGCCCTTATGTTATCGTGTTTGCTGTCATGTCCTAACCTCTAAAAAATCTGTTTCCTAAGTGAGACTATTGTTTTCCAAACTAATTCAATAAGGATTTTATTTAAAAAAATTATATTTATTATATATAGCACCACCATTGTAATAAGCGTTTATTTATTCTTTTTGCAGCAAAATGGCGCCGAAAAGGGGTAAGGTTCAAAAAGAAGAGGTTCAAGTTTCTCTTGGACCACAAGTCCGTGAAGGAGAAAATGTTTTCGGAGTTGCTCACATTTTTGCGAGTTTTAATGACACCTTCGTTCATGTGACCGATCTCTCTGGCAGGTTAGTTTTTTAATAAATTAATTGCATTAAAATTGAAAAAAAAATTTTTTAAATTTGCTTTACTCTATTTTCTAATCAACTTCAAATTTATATTAAACTTTTGTTTAATACCTGATAACTAAAATCCATGTTTCATAAATTTAATTTGCTTGGACTATTTTATTCTTAATGAAATTTAATATCTCATTTTCTTGGTTTATTGAACTTTGTAGTATAAACATGTCCTAAAAAGCAGCCTTATTTTAAGTAGCTTGAATTTAATGTCATTTAAAACCTGTGGGTTAAGATCGAAGCAACATGGTTTTTAATTGTTATGATTGCTTCGTCGTTTACACCAAAAATGTGATTAGAAAAGAGTAAAGATATTTTATTAGTTCATGACCACACTCAGGCAGCACCTTGAGGTTATATATTCATCTTGAGTGCGTTCATGTGTGTGGAAAAGTAAACGTTCTTTTTTATTATAAGGAAATAGTTATAAATGATATTTTCATTATAAAATTGGACACACTAATAAAAATTAAGTAAAATTACATTTAAAAGGTTTAACTTGAAAACTCGCAACGAAAACTTAAAATTTGACAAAGTAATTAAGAATGTACAATTTAAAAGAAAAAAATTGAAAGCAACGTTTGTTTGAAGAACACTATAGCAGGTATTCATATTTTGGGTTAATCCTCTTTAAATTTTACTTTTTTATTTTAATATACATATTTATTATGTACAGGAAAAGATAAAAGCTTCAGAAATTTTTTAAAGAAATGTTGAATATGGATTTATTAAGGGGTGTTAAAAGCTTATATCGTGTTCATTAATTTATTCCATGTATATTATTGTAATACCTTTCTTTATTTTGTTACAGAGAAACAATTGCTCGAGTTACTGGAGGAATGAAAGTGAAGGCTGATCGTGATGAAGCTTCACCCTACGCAGCTATGTTGGCTGCTCAGGTACAGTACAGTGCTTAATTTAATTTGATATGTCTTATATAAATGATTTTTTGATATCTTTATTAAAAAACCAATAAGTTTTATTTTAATTGTCAAAGTTTAATATAATTTAAGGCAAATTGGTAATTGAATAAAAAATAAGTTACTTTTTGAAATCACTGACGACAATTCTATTGTTAGATCTCAACATTTAAAATTGTGGATTTGCTATGGTTTTAAACTTCCTGTAAATAAAGATGAGAGATTGCAAATAAATGACTCGCCCAAAATATACGCAATTCCTATCTAATTTAGGCATTAGAGGGTTAAGGATTTTGAAAATACTAGTTTTTATAAAAAATTGTATTTTCACCATAAACTTATGTTTTAGTACCATATAAAGCTTATCAACCCATTTATTATTAAATTAGTGAATAAATAAATAAGTGATTGATAAAAAAAACCTAGATCTTGAAGAATTAGAGAAATAAGTTTTAATATTCACACTCAGGCAGCACTAAGATGTCAAATATATGGTCTTGAGCGCGTTCATGTGTGTGAAAAAGTAATTCCAGTTTCATTATATGAAATTAGTTTTGATTACTTTTTTTAATATGGAATTGGATACATTTTTCGCAATCTAATAATTAACTTGTTTTATTCAAAACATATTATTTATTTATTTATTTATTTATTTATTTTTTTAGGATGTTGCAGAAAAATGCAAGTCTCTTGGAATCACAGCACTCCACATTAAGCTTAGAGCTACAGGTGGAAACAAAACAAAAACTCCCGGACCAGGTGCACAATCTGCACTCAGAGCTCTTGCTCGATCAAACATGAAGATTGGAAGGATTGAAGATGTAACGCCTATTCCCTCTGATTCTACGCGTAGGAAGGGAGGTCGCCGCGGTCGCAGGCTTTAATTTATCTTTGTGGTACGGTGTGTGGTTTATTATATTATTATAATAAATCTTTAAAAAACTTTATTAAAAATACTTATTCTTTTATCTTTTACCTTTCCCAAATATTTAAAATCGTTCAGAATAGCATATGGAAAAAATTTTCAAATTTAATAATTCATTTATTTTATATTTTTATTTAAATAATATTGAATTTTCACAAAATTGGGCTTAGCTTGTAAAATGTTGAGATTAAAAATTAAAAGAAAAAAGTATGAAATGGTAAGTGTCAGTAACAATACTCGACCGATTTCCTGTTAAGTGAGGTTGCATTAATTAATTTTATATTTACATAAACTATCATTAATATTCAAAGTTTTCAGAATTACATCTACTAGAATTTAACAGAACTATCAAATAGTAAAAACTAGTAAAAAGTGATTTTACCCATATATACTAAGTAAACTCAGTACTTCGAGAAAAATTATAAATAGGATGATATGGTAAACAATAAATATTTCAGAACAAAAATATCAAGACCAAAAATTTTAAAGTTTTATATTTATCAATTCATTTAGATAATTACATTGAACATGAGATAAATATGCCACAATATAATATACTATTAAATATATATAGCACAACTGAATCAATCTTTAATCAGGGTAATTCATTGAAAAGCTAAATCATACACATAGATGAAAAAGTTTAAAAAATTAACATTTAATATTTTAAATGATATTAAAATGTAATCTCGATTATTTGCAAGTTAGTTTACTTTTTTGGAATAAATGTATTTGATACCTGTATTTTTTCTTTTCGCTTAGGTATAAACATTCTATTCAATCCTTTAACTATTGGAAAAATTGGTCTTATGACATTTAAAAAACTTTTTTTGATATTATAAAAATAATTATACAAATGCAAATATATATTGTGTTAATTTATGTATTTCTTAGAAAATTGTAATTGATTATATAACAAATCTCATTAAATAATTATGCTTAAAAAATGTTACGTTTCACCAACTAAGTTTCCAAGCGTCAAAAATAATTTTACTTTTAAATCCAATTTTTGTGGAGTTTTGTGCTCTAATGTTGCTATTGTATTGACATAGCCATACTGCATTACAAAACCAATTACAATAGGTTCATTATTAGATCTTTCTTTATCGACATGAGGTAATACATGTAAGCGAATAACAGCCTTGTTTCCTTTCCTCCATACGACGAGCCTACAAATAATGAATAAGATTATAAAATATCATAAAACCAGGTAATTCTAAAATTTAAAATGTTTTATTTACTTTGGATCATCCTGGAAATTATGAGTATCGCCTGGATCATCATATTCAGCTGCATCATCTTTGGGTGGCAATATTAAAGAACTACTTGGTAATATTACTTCACCACTTGGAACAACTGTTATTGGCCTTGGGTCCTCTTTGACAGCTGTTTGTCGAACAGCAGATGGTAATAAATTTGGAGAATCACAACCCTACATAATTAAATTGACTATTAAAACAAAATACATGAAAATAATTTTTTTATCTTACTAATTGTAAGAATATTAACTAAAATTTTGTCAAAAGTTAAAGTAACTTAGTCAATAATGGTGCAATGAGTGCTAAGTGCTTGGCTGTCATGTAAGTGGCTGACAGTTAACCCCAACACTTTACTAAGACTAAGACTAGTCTCAACAAATAATGCATTTCAGACAAAAAAATACTAATCTTTAGAGGTGAAAAATAGATTAGTTAAATAACTTCTACTACTGATGTAACATTGCTACAATGTAATTTGAAAATTATTTTTTTTCTTTTTCACTTATAAAATTGTAATTTTATTGTATATAAAAGAATGAATATTTAGACTGTTAGTTATTGAATATCTTTTATCAGAAAAAGGATAATCAAATATCATTTGTGGAGATAGACATAAAACTACATTTCTATTTAAGATTACTTTAAAATATTAAAAATTAAAGAGTAGCTACCATTTGAACATTTTCACGACTTATTTCCTCCTTGACACCTTGCACTGTCGTTGTGGTTGGTACCATGGGAGCATCTAATGCTAAAAGCATAATTTGCGTTTGGTGTTGGGTGGGATTGCAAAATTTTAGAAGCAATTCACTTGCTTTTCCAAGACGTAAAGGTTCACATGTAACTATACGAATTTCAGGAACATGGTAGCTAGAAATAAAATTATAAGTTACTACCTTTTACATATTAATCTACTGGAAAAAGAATATAGATTAGCATACAAAGCTGCTAGTTGAATTTTAAATTTAGTCGATGTATTACAATAGTCAGGTTTGCTGACATTATGTTCACAGGATCTACAACGCTGAGATCTTTTTACTATAAATTGCTTATGCTGAGGCCTCAATTCATTGATAGTTTCAGCTTGTAATTCAGGATGTTGTAATCTTTGATCTAAAGTGGTAGCTAAAACAGTTAAATTCATATAACATATTATTCAGGTATTTTGCATAATTGACATTGTATTTATGTTTTTAAATTTATCTCACTTTTAGTGATATCCACTGATTTAGTGAAAATATCTGATGGAAGCTCTTCCACTTCCTCGCTTGCTACTGAAGGTGGTGGTTGATCACTTATTTGGGTTTGTGGTTGTGGTAAAGGAGGTCTACCTACAAGTTTTCGAGCCATCGCTGATGTAATTCCAAATTTTTCCTGCATTAAAATTTATTCTTAGAATCAGTTTGTCAATTGATTCAGTTAAATTAAAAAAAATTTACATACGAATTGCAAAAAAGTACGTTTAGATTGAAATTTTTTTCGTTCTTTTTGTTGCTTCTCAATAGAAGCTAAAATCTTATGATAATTTACAAGTGCTGTAATTCTGTTTGCATGTGGATTTTCTTGTTCTCGCCAACTCCCAGTAGCTTTAAAGAAGGAATAAATTAATTATGAGTGGAATTTATTTAGATTTATTAAACTATTTTTTAGAATTTCTTTGTTTCTCTTACCCATAGTCTGATCTGGAATACCAGCATCTCTTGCACTCCATCGACATAGAGAACAACTTAAATAATATACTTTTTTCGTAGCTGGCTTAGATTCTTCTTCACCAGTAGGTTGTGCTGGTTTTATCAGCATTTGCCCAGATCGTATTGACAATGTTTGAGAACAACATGGACAATCAAAGCAGTTAGAACATCTAAATAAATAAAAAGTTATATTATATTTAATACATGTAAAAGATTTTAATGCTGTAAATGATTTAATAGTTTAAATGGCAAATATTAAATAGTGAGTATTCCTTTTATAATCTTTAATATACCTTAAGTATTTTTCATCAATAATTTAATAATACAACAATTAACTCACTTATTTTTCTTTAGTCGAACTTCTGTAGCAGGTAGATTTTCCAAACAATTTGAGCAATAATATGAATCTACCTGTTTTAGTAAAACAATAAAGATTAATTTCAGATTAGCTTAAAAATGAAATTATCATAATATTACATGCAATATATGATGCCTAATAATTATTTATTCTTACCTCATGACAGACACAGTAACCACACCTAATACTTAAACAATGCCTACAAAAATAAATTTTAGCTATAGATTTTAAAGAACCACAACTACATGCGTAACGCACGTAATCTGGTTGAAATAAATAAGCCATTATAAAAAATATATTTTCAAATCATCTTTAAATCGGTTCTTTCATCTATTTGACGTGCAGAACAAGCAGGTCGCGGCCATGACTGTTTCTTGATGATTATTGAGAACAGAACTTTTTTGGCAATGTGGTTTTCACGCTGCACGAGTGTAGCATAGTAAATGAAAGATGAACTCAATGAGTCCTAATACATATCTATATACAGTTTATCATAAATTTTATATAGTGATAGTATAATGATGTAGAGTAAATATTTAATATAAAGGTAAAGACATTCTGGATATTATCTATGAATGTATGAGAATGTGATCAGTACTACACTAGAGTATAGGAACTATAGAGTATCGTATTAGTACAAGCGCGGTTTTTTAAAAAATGAACTATTATACATGCTGACTTTATACCGAAACCTTTAGTTAAATTTTAATTTAAAAGTATTTAGAAATTAAATAACGAATTCTGAAAATATTTTATAATTAATATTTATTCAGATAATAATAATTTAGTTAATTTAAGCAAATACATTTTTGAATGAAGCAAAAAAATAACTAATTGTCAAAATAAATCACTTTTTTTTTTAATTTTTTAGTTCTCTTTCCTTTATTTTTCTTTATTTTAAGTTTCTTCGAATTTTTTCTGTAACAGAGTAATTTTTAATTTCTTTACTATTATAATATTATAAATATTATAAAAAATTATAATATTTCACCATCGTTTTAATAATCAAGAATAAAAAATTATTGCTGACATTCCTTTTTCAGTATAGTTACATATTTGATCCTTATATTAAAAAGGTATTCAGGTGCCTTATGAAATAGATATATTCAAAACAGATTTATTAACAAACTTCATCGTACAATTTTTACAAACATATGCATATTTAATAAATAAGCTTCATATAATTAATTCAAAATATTAAAAAATACCTTATACTTTTTTAAGTTCTTATTATGACGTTATTTACTGCACAGCCATAAAATATAGATATATGCCTCTATTATTTGCTAAATTATTAGTATTTTGCGCAGTGAGTTGAATTATTCAAAGAAAATTATTCTTTTTTATTGGATACTCCAAATTATAGAGTATTCAGAAGTAAAGAATCTTATCTCTCAAAAAAAAATATTTTTTTTCTCATTTATACATACTATTCAATATATGTATATAATAAAATAATTTATTGGCGCACGCAGAAAGATTCAAATAATTTAGTTTGATGAAATAAGAAGAAAATTTGTCTTTTACTCCGATTCCTCACAATCAAGTACTAACTTGATATCTTGAGAAGAATTTTCAACAATTTCAACGTCATCGTCCGATTCCATTACATCGATAGTCATTAAATGATCGACTGTCCCTTTAATCTGCTCTCTACAATTTACAATTTGTTATTATTTATTATAATTGAGTGGATTGAAAAGTTATTAAAGATTATTATTAACTTAGATACCTGACTGTCCGGTCAAATGCTTGATGATCACGGTTTTTGAATAAAGTAAGTGCTTTATTGAGACTATTCAACGATAAAACTCTAAGCATTCGTTGGTTTTCGTCCCGACTGAAATGTTCAGCTATACCTCCTTCAACTGTACGCTTCCATTCTCCTCTTTTCTAAAATTAAATTGGTTAAGGCATAAAAAACTAAATTGGTTGCAAATAATAATTGGTCAATTATAAATTATAAAATATTAGTTGTAATTACATCGGCAAATAACATTTCAGATAATTCTTCATAGTCGTCTTCGTCGTCATTATTAACGTCTAAATAATTCGTCACTAAAGAATTATTTAAAAATACTATCATGTCGTTTGGATTGGCTATGGTGTCTTTATATTTTCGAGACAACCTGTATTTGAGGAATCCATTAAAAGATAGGATAAAAATGTTCGCGATATGTTAATTATTTAATTTAATACAATTCTATGAATCGCACCTGAATAAATTGAAACAATCTTTATCTTGTTCGTAAAAAATTTTTAAACGCACTAAAGGTTTCTTGGGTTGTTGAGGATGCCCTGAAAATTTGAATAAATATTTTCTGTTTGTCTTATTTTTTCCTCACCAAAGAAACTTATTGCAAACCTGATTCTCTTCTACTGGCCTTAGGAAGCAAAGTATTTTGAATATAATTATCGACGAGTTCTTCAACAGCTTCTGTTCGACTTTTCAAAATTAATTTTCCACGTGCTAACTGACATTGTAAATCTGTTAACTCGTCATTATGTTGATTTATATACAGTTTATCGAATACAAAGGGTCTAGCGGTTTTTAATTTTAAATACTTCATTTTGAAGCCATCTTTGAAAACTTTTAATATACCAACTTTCTTTTGAATCATTTCGCCCCGAGTTAAGGATGTTGCTATGCAGCTGCCTGTAATTCAAAAAATGAATACAAATATTTCAAATTTATCCACAGTAGGATCTTCTTACATGCATTTGTGATAATTACCAGGTTGGGAAATACGAAAAGTTTTATCAGGATAAGATTCGTGTACGATTCGAGGTACTGGTTCGTGTCCCCATATAATCAGATTCAAGAAATCTGGTAGTAAACTTTCGGAAACAAACATATTTTCAGTTCTACCTGGACGTGCACGTTTTTGATGTAAGACCAATACATTACAAATGTCAGAGAGAGAATGATCTTGCAACAATTGAAACTGCAATGAAATATATAAATTATAAATAGTTGATAATCGGCCAAACGAAGTAAATGTATTGCAATATAGTTATTCTTTAAAACTGATTTTCATTGTATGAATATACCTTATCGTTTTTAATTATCTTGGATAATCTTTCATCATTCATGTAATTCAATCCATAAAGAGCGAGCGTAGTGATTCCCTTGCGAAGCAAAAGTGGAGGAATGCTAATTTCGGTTTTATTCGGCCAACTTCCAAAGTAATTTATAAGTCCAGTCGCAGCAATAAGGTCTAGAGCTCCAGCCGGTCCAAAAACTGAAATCCAAAGTTTACAATGTCACTGTTACTGTGCGAATATTCGGTTATTGTAAGGTATTTTAACGTATTATGTGTCTTACTCGGAGCGTCACGATGTCCGTAAATAGAAAAAATTGGCAATCCAATATTTAAATTTGGATCTTTAAAATTTATAATTTTATGAGGGCAGTGATTAAAAATCCATTCTGGATCAGTTAAGCAGTCTATTTTTACGGATCTACCATGCATCAATAAATTAAATAAATATAGTTAATTAATTTCGGTTTAATATTGTATTGTAGGTATTTGATGGTGAATAGTTAGATTATTATTGATAGTGAAAAATGTTGCATTAAAAAATAATGAAAAATAAATTATACACAAAGCTTAATAAAGTATTATGAAAACAATACTACGACGTATGATAAATTGTTCAATAACTTACTTTTGGCTTAAACAATAAGTTCTTAATAAACTAATACATTTCGTGATGACATTAAGAGGAGGATTGGATTCATAAAATAAATTTCCTGTAAGGAGAATAACATCAACATCGTAATCTCTGGCGTACTTAAGAATTTCTTCAAAAGTTCGGAAACTGTCATCTTCTGGACCTGAAATTTGCATTTTAAATCATAATTCTGACTTAGTACAAATTATTAGATACATAATCGATAATTAAAATATTAAAATAGTGCAATATTGACAATTTTACTTTGTAAAATCCTCAAGAAAAGATTTATTTGACGAGATTTCAGCTTAAAATTTTCCCATCTTCAATAGTAATTTTTTGTTTCAAAAGCTTGCGCTTTACAAAATGGTAATGCCAGCGTATATATAATAATAATAATAATTTGTAAGAAAAATATTATTTAAGAATAAAATTAATTGTATAATTGCCTCTTTTTACTGTTTGTTCATATCCCAAATTGATGTCAGAAGCAAATAATACTTGAATGATGTTGTCATCAATTTGTTCGTCGTCTTCGCTGTCTCTTGCTTCTGATGAATGTGCTCTACCTCTTGAATTTGACATCTTACACGTAGATATTTCGATCTTTGAGCAAGTTTTCTTACAACTTTACCGTTATAACTTTAATCTTTTCTTTAGTATCCCATCTTATTTTGAAGATATGAATATTTAGAGTTGTGTAACTGGAAGACTAAGTAATATAGTATCTAATATGACTTCTTTCAATAGCTAATCGCGCTCTTCAATGGCATATTGCTTCACGACGAAAATCGAATACTTCGTGAGACACAATGTGTACTACATTGTGTGCAAATGCCAAAGTGCACTCGAAGGCAGGTTTGAGAAAAACTGCAATTAAATATTCAATATTGAGAAATGGTATAAAGACTGGATTATATTTATCGCAAAAGACACTCATTCAATACTTTTATTTCAGCTAATAAAATTAATGTTAAAAGGTTATAACTTGTACGTACTACACTGGCCATATCTTAGCTTCGGCAATGCTGACGTCGCCGCCGACGGCGTGTTCTTACTGAAAAAGATCGAGGAAGCTATATCGCTGTAAGTCAAATCCACAAGTGTACGGTTAATATGCTATCGTTATCATATTTGAGCATAGTTTCGTTCGATGTATATGAGACTTGATAACGCATGCACGTGCCCGGAAAAGGTGTTAAGAGGCTTTTTAAGCCTCTCAAGAAAACTACACTTCCCAATATTACAAAAACTTGGAATTTTCTTATATTCTTCACAGCTAATTTTTTTTGAATATATACACTTTCATCGAGTTTTACGACTGATTTTATTAGTTTAATTCTCATAATTCCTTTGAATTAATCAATTGAACGTAATTTTATTTTGAAGTTTTAGTTTCAATATTCTTTTACGTTTGTCAATATTCATTAAATTTTTGGGGATATAAATAATAGATAATTGGATCGTCGCTCAAAAATTTGTAAATATTTTCAAAAAGTCTACGTGTAACAATTATACAACGTTTTATTGGAAAAATAAATAGATTTGACATACACAAAGTATTTTCAGATTCCAATTGTTCAATTTAAAAAAAAGTTATGTTTTCAATTGGATATATTTAAAATAGCGAAGTTTACGTATTCCAATATATAGTAAAAGATTAAGGCTCTGATTCACCTGTGTACGCGTTGAGTCGATAAAAAAGCAAATATGCTATACGAGTGTCAATATGTAAATATAGACGATGAATAAGTCCGCTATTTATATCATACAAATTAATAATATTTGCTGAGGGTCTGAATTCACGACTTGACTCTCTATTGCCTTAGTCTCTTTACCAATTGACAAAGAGTCAATGTAAAAATTACATATTATGTTTTGTTTACAAACACAAAGTAGTCTACCGTCTAGTACCGAGTGATCTGAGCATACTTTAATACTGTAACGTTTAACATCATTAAAAAAAAAAGTATGTGTAAATAATTTCTTCAAGTATCTACAAAAAAATGGATAAATAAATGATTTTAATAAAATTAATTTAATTCAGTTTTTGATAATATAATAAAAAATGCATTTCAAGAGTTAAACGAATATTTGACACGAACATATTTCATATACTGTGTGGTATGCGGAAAAAATAATCAGCTTTAAGAGTAGAGAAACAATTTCAAAAGGATAAAGGCAAGCACGTGTTAAAATGTAAGCTCTGAAGTCGGCAAGTGGTTGCACAGTTTTACACTAGTTTGTTTACAGTTGTATGCAACTATTGTAATTGCGTTGCACACGCAACTGTGTTTACCGCAATAACGATTGGAAGTATGAAATTTGAAATTACCTCAATTGGACTGTTGTATTCGAATATAACCGAATAGTCACCTCCACGTCGTCGCGTTTATTCTTGCTTTGAGCCCACGCATAAAGTAGGGACAATTATACAGAAGCTAACACGTAGCGAGCGTCTAACGTCGTCGGCGGCTCGCTCCGTTCTGTCTAGTGTCGTTGCCTTATAGGTATATAGTCTCTTGTCGAATTTTTTTCCGCTCTCGCTCACGTGACAACGGGCCTTTATAAATAACCAGCAAATTCATGTCTCCGAGAGCACCTTGCACCGTTGCATGGCTTTTTACCGCGTAAAACAGATATTTTCAAAATTAAGATAACGATGATTCACTGATACACGTTTGCTAGGTATGGAATGCAACGAGTTACGCTAAGAATTTCAGGCATTGTTACTATATCAAATGCAGAGCAGTAAATATTGATTAAATTCGAATTTTTTCATGCAGCATCGGTTGGGACACCGATTCCCATAAATCATTCATTAAATGAGTGAAAGCATTTTTAATAATTGAATTTTCTTTTCTTTTAATCTGAAATTGGTACTAGAAAACTTATAATACTGCATAGCATTTGTAGTATCGATTGAGATTCGGTTTCTATTACAGTTATAGAATAAAATTGTATTTCATTTGTGAAATATAACATTTTTCTTTTATTGTAAGTACTTCACTTCTAGTAAGCTTTATTGATATTCAATTATTTATACTCTACATATTCAACTCAATATTAAATGTGAATAAAAAATATAAGTTAAATACATTAGATAAACAATTACCTATTTCAAGTAGTAAAATAATTTTTAAAATTATATCTTTTTTAACAGTACATAAAAGGAGATTTTAATAATTTGAGTTGTTAATACTTAGTTGTAAGTATATTAATATTCAGTTTTAATTAAAGTTACTTGGAAATTACGGGTCGTAACGAACAAAATTAACACAACCTTAATTAAAAATCATCAACGAATACTATGTTTTTAATTAATATCTGAGAAAACGAGACCATAACGTCGTAGAAACGTAGAGGCAACTATTTCAGATCGTAAACTTTTACGTAAGGTTACCAAAAAAAGTATCCAACAAGCGCCAAATTTAAATTTAATTGAATTCCATATGAATAATTCTTAAAATAAGTAGAGCAACATTATTTTCATGAAAAAATACTTACGTTCTTATTCGAAATTTTGACTATGGTTCTTCGGTTCTTATTAACATATGAAAAGAGCTTTCAAAAGCAGTTTAATCTAAATTGAAAATAAATCTCCTTTTCCGCTCCTATGCACCTTTGCATTTCAATTAATACGGAATATAAAAGACGGTGAGCAGAGGGAAGTAAAAAATGTAATGGATAAGCGATGGAACAAATAGTGCGGTATATATCGAGGCGGAGGGAATGCGTGTATATAATAGGAAATGGGAGAAAAGCGAAGAAGGAGAGGCTCGAGGATCGAGGGAGGCTGCAACCAGCCGAGCATCACGGGGCACCGGTGCACGCGACCGACTCGCGAGGAGGAGGAGCAGGAAGACGCGAGCGCGTTTCGCTGGCGGCTTGCCGGAAATTCCCAGTTACCTGGGCGCATTCCGCGAGCGCGCGGAAATCGCCTTCTCTCTCGAGCCAAAGTATTGCCGAGGTCTGACAGGGGAGGGACCGCCAGAGACTCCAAGACCAACCTCGCTCGATGTGATTCTGTCGTGCGTGCGCGCGCGCGTGTGTGTATTTGTCCATATCCGGGCGCGACGACAAATTCGATTACACAACTAAGCGACTATATACCGACTGCAGGCTTTTATCTGGTTTCCTATTGGAACTTTATCAGATTCCATCAAATTTCACTCGCGTATTTCTTAGTTTTATTTGCAAACGCGTGAAAAGTTCAAACATTCCGGTATAGATTTAGACTATTTTTAACTTTGAATGAACAGATGAAAAACGTTTTAGCATAGTGTCGCGGAGGAAATTTCTTAGAAAGGCGTATTTCGTATGCATACCTAACATCATACGTGCTAAATATTTTTTATAAATATTTGGATTGTATGTTGCAAAGGTTGAAACAATAGCTTCGTAAACGTTTACGTAATTTACCGAAATGCTTGTGTAACAGAAACCTTTGAATATATTATAAGAATTTAGAAATTTTTAGATGTTATATTTTTTTTTCTGGTTCATGCATCAATGACTAAGTAGATTCTTAGTGGAATCGATTTTGAAATAATTCTTGTATAATCGGTGTACTGAATAAGTGTTAGATATACTAAATAAGTTAAATTGTTTCTGAAAATAAGTCACAGACATTTATTAATACTCTGAATATAAATTTTTACGTGATAATAAACGAATGTTACAAATGTTAAGAATGTTATAGTGTTAGAAGTGAAGTATTTATAATAAAAGAAAAATGTTATATTTCACAAATGAATTCTGACTGTAATAGAAACCGAAACTCAATCGACACTACAAATAATTGCATAAAAAGTAGAGTATGTATTTGAAAACGAGTAAACAAATATGTTGGTTATAGTTAGTTTTTTGAATTTGCATTGATATACGTGATGAAAATTTTTCTCGATAATCTCTACTTCAATTTTTCATATTACATCTTTATTTTTGAATAATTACACGATTTAGCTCAGTGATTGACAAATCTTATACGATATATATAAAAAGACTATATAATTGAAACAATGTACCGCTATTCCATTTCCACTTAGCTATTAACTGACAGAGTATCAATTTTTTCTTTCTTTTTTATACATACATCATCTCAACGTCAGGAAGTCATCAATACAGTATGTAATCTTGTTCCAAAAAAATTATGGTAACAGATTCCACTTTGCTTATTGTTTGTTGATGTAGATCGAGTTATGGCTTTCACATTAAAAAGTCATGCTGTAACCTAAGCTTGTGGCTTTCAAAACGATGATGATTTCTATGGTAATTATATACGTTTAAGAAATAGTCGACTCTTTTATTGTTCATCCTTAAATTAAAACTTTTAGAGGGAAAGGAATTTATTGATCCAATGAGCCAAAATAATTTCTAAATTCATTTATTTTAGTGACATTTCGAGAGCGTTTTTAATCTATGCTTCCCTATATCAAGCTTATTTTAGTGAAGAGTAACTTTCACATGTCACACAAATTATACGTTCATCTATAGTAGAATATCAATTGTCGATATTCTGTAATGAGACAAAATGCAGGTCAAGAATTACACTGTGTTTTAAGCTGCTTATTTTATTCACTTACATCTTGTAATTATGGTTCCATATATCTCCGCTTCCGTATAATCAGTTCTGTATAAAAGGGCGTCATCTCAAGATCCTTAAACTCGGGGTATAAAATGGGCATTTGCGTGATTTCGCCTTTCTGAGCTAATCTCCTTACTCGGAATCGACGATAATATAATCAGGAATAATATTTTTATCCAGAAACTACAATCTTCGGGTTGCTGCGTTGCTCCCAATAAATTTGCAAGAGGGATCCACCCTAGTTGTTACTATATAATCCAGAGTATAATGAAAAGATACATAACGAATTAAAATAAAACGATAATCCTGCAGTATGAAAGTATTTTTAAAATAAAGACCCAGCGCATCATTGCGTTCTATATACTTAAAATATCGAAGTATAAACAGACAAATATAGAAAGACAGTGATTATTTCAATTTGGATCGCGAGTTTCTCTCAACTTTTCCGTCAAGTAAGGGGGTCAAATTTTTTTCAAAGAAATGTCTTAATCATGATACCTGTTAGATAATGGCAAAGGGTTTGTAGGGATAACATGCATTCTCTTTAAGCACTGAATTTTATTTCATTTTGGTTGCTAACCCTTTTTAATATTATAGTATTCATTAATAAATAGTTGTATCAACAACATTATAAGTCCCTGCGATGAGTAGGGGAGAATCGAGTTCTATTGAAAATTCGCATTCCGATAAAAAATATTCCATAATACAAAGATAATCAGAAAAATCGAGTGATTAATTTTTCGGAAGCTCATGTACTTTCAACCGACTATATTTGAAAGAAAACAAATGTGAAATCTTCGACGACCGAAGTTCGGAGAAATACAGCTGCGCACAAAAAACAACGCAGGGACGAATTCTCGGCAGTGGCAACGTGCCTCTTCCAAAAATCTTTTGCATTTACAGCTCGAAAAATTCATCCGACCGTTACGCGCATTGGTCCACTATACACCCACACCTCGAAATTAAGAAGCGCATTCCCCGGCTCTGACTTGTACACTCGCGCGGCTTCCACCGGTGGCCGGTTTCCTCTCACTATACACATGTATATATATACACATAGATACCGCGGGCGAGTATAGCAGAGTCGCGTGGCGAAGCGGCGCGCGCGCGCGGCTCGGCCGCAACTCCTCTCTCTCTCTCTCTCTGTCTGTCTCGCGTGCATCGGCTGCCGCTGGCCTATGCCGACAGATTCAGTACCGCTCGAGACGCTCGAGCCGCGTTACCTTGTGTTCCGGCCGCTTTGCGCCCCTCGATCTTTATACCGGCTCTCTCTCTCTCTTTCTCTCATTCTCTTGCAATACTCGAGAGTATATACGGCGGATATTCGCGAGTCGAGTCTGGTGAAATTTTTTCGTCCTTATCCTCCCGCTGAACGTACCTATACACACACAGATATATAATATACAAGAGGATATATAAAAAGGAGGCGAGTGTGAGTTTGTTGGTGAGATATTATGCGGTCTTGGTTGGTGTTTGGGTGCGCGATGTGCCGCGCAGCTAGTCGAGCTGCAGTTGTTGTTGTTGTTGTTGTTAAACTCTGAGTGGAGCTGAGGTGAATTCGCGCGAGACACATACGAGGATAGCACGTCTACTGCACCGTCTGCGGACCGTGTGTGGCTTGCTGACCGAGCTGCCGATATATAGGCCATTTGGATTTCAAAGGTTATTTATTTATTATGTCTCTTCTAAGCCATTGCAGGCATCCGTGTATACATATAGATTTAAGGAGGTTATAAAGCCTCTGTGGAAAGCTTAGATTTTTCCCGATTCGACGAAGCGCATCACCGGCGACCGAATCTTTGGCCATAAGAAACTCGGCTACTCTGCACCGCGGGGAAAAGGGAAACGTCCGGCGCGCTCGACAAAGTGTATTATACTCGATATAGAGAATGGAGAAGTAAATGAAAACACGAGCTGCGGACGTATGGAGGCGAAAGATTGCCGCCGGGATGCACAACGTTGATCATTCGAAAAGTGGCGCGAGCGTGCAGTAGAAGCAACACGTCTGCAACCGCATGCACATGCACATTATATGTAGAGTATAGGCTCGATCGAGCCCACTGTTACTACTAGCCACGCGTGCGTCTGCCTCGATACACGTATAGGTATGCAATAGCTGCAAGGGGAGAAGGTTTACGTAGCAGTGCTGTCATAGCCGGAATGCTAATAATCGCCGCGGTTGGGAATCGGTGTTCAAAGGAGACGAGCGACACACCGCTCGCAAAGAGCTATGCGTCTGTAAGTATATATGTATACACTTATAGAGGCGGTCTTCGAGGCTGGTAATCGCTCGCCTCCGGATAGGCTATTCTCTCTCGAGCGTCCCGAGCATGCAAGGACTGCACTACTTACTCTCCCCGTGGTAACTTCCGGTTGAGGGAAGACTCGACTCCTGGCTCTCTGTACACGTCGCGTCCTCGTCGTTCCTCCTCGAGGTCGTCGAGGCGCCTTTTTGTTTTTCGACGCCGGCTGGCCAGTAATAGGAGCAGCCCGACTGAACTTCCTCTTTCTCTCTCGACGAGGCGCAGAGAAGGAGAGGGAGGGAGGGGACACGAAGTCGCTACGGCCTGCAGAGCTCGGCTGTTCTTTCACACCGGACACGATCGTCGTCCCTCTCTCTCTCTCTCTCTCTCTCTCTCTCTCTCTCTCTGCGAGGCCGGAGGTAAACACGAGGCCTTTTTTATATTTGCCCAAGGCTTTTTTTGTCACAGTCTTATAGCTCGCCATCCTGGTGTGCTCAACGGATTCAACAGAGACAGTGACGGAAAGAGAGTTTACAGATTTTTCCTGCGCGCGGTTCGTTTGTTGACGGGAGGATTATGCTTTAGGTGCGGTTTAATTGCGTATTTGACTTTACTGCTGATGGATTGACATTATTTTACCTCTTTATACGGACCATTTACGCTTCGTCTACAACCTTTGCCAAGTACACTTTACTCGGCAACCACTGTTCTTGGCTGTGGAGATGTATTAGATGGAAACGAATATTGTAAAGAATGATTTTGATGAATCGATAATATATGTCTTTTTTTTTTGCTAATTTAAAATAAAATTAAATATTTTACCTATAATTGTACCTATTGTACTGATCTATCGTAGTATTCTGAAATATTAATAATAATCACTGAGCTTCATTTGATAATAAATTCCATAACCATGGCCATAACTATGTAGCTTGAATAACGTTTTCTTTTCAAAAGTCAAAGAGCTTCAACGTAGCTAATGATAATTACACGCTGCTCCTTTCTTACAAGCATATTTAATATGATATAAAAAAAAAATCAAAATTCTAATTTGATATTTGGAAAATCAGGAGAAAATAGAATTGATGAGATGCATTCACGTTAAAAAGTATATAGGTCAATTACATTTGAAAACATCAATCATTATATCTGGAAAAAATACGTAATTCGAGGATGTAAATTTATAAGCAGCTGCATATATGATTTAGGAAACAAATTCGGTATAATGGTTAAATCTTCATAATATTGAAATTACCAATGAAAAAAAAAATAAAAAAATCATTAAAAAAATTAAATGTAATAAAAAGTTTTATTGCGACAACTATAAAAAAATAGGTTTCTAAATTAAACAAGCATAAAATATATATTTTAAAATAATATTATAGAATACATTTTTCACATCAATTTGATAAAATATACATATAGTAGCTGGTAATTATATAAGATTGAAAATCGTGGCGAAATAGTCGTAGGCAATCTTCCCTTAAAATCAAAAGGAACAAATATGCAAAGAATTATAGAGAAGCCAAATAATATCATTCCATTTTGTTATAAATTTTGTTATATTTCCGTTTCTAGGGATTCCTTATCTTATGAATTCTACATTATAATTCATAATTAAGTATGATATATATTTGATTAACTTAACAAATAAGTAAATATTAGTTTTTATTATTGGTGCAAAATTATATTGTAAATATATATCATAATCGTTATAATAGGTACCGTTTAATGTTAATAGAACTGCTTTGTATTATTATTATTATTATTATTTACTGCTTTTGCAGTTAAATTGGAATTTATCTATCAAATTAAATTAATTAACTCTAACGTACTTATTTATGTTTTTTCGAAGAATTAATAGATACGAAATAATAAGCCTCGGTCTTTTTCATGGGTTTTATATGCAGGCGCTTTTACGGTCCGCTGATAAAGGAAGCGTTAAATTTGTGGGTTCAACGTACCAAAAGCAAAAAGTCTTTCTTATAATTACCCTCTTTACTGGCTCTACATGATTTTATTTACGAAAATACGTTAACATAAAAAGTACACAATTACTTCTTAAAAAGAATTTTAAAATTCTTCGTTATTTCGAGATTGGCTTAAGCGCTTACAGAATTGCAGCTTAAGAGCTTAGCTCGATGCATCAAGGAATGTTTGATATTTATTCAAACCAATTAATCACCCACATATCTAAAGATAATAATCACTCATCGACCTTTTTTATTCACTCATTTAAAGAGTACTTATTTTAAAGAAAGAGTATCATTAAAATTCCATTAAAACTGTGCACGCTTCAGAAAAAATAAAATTGTGTATTCTAACGTTGAACGAATTGAAATTATACGTTATCGATTCCCGAAAATCGTTACGCAGGCAATAATTGATTTACGACCAAAAGATCGCATATTATTTCTGATCTTCGTTTCATTTCCTCGTTTCTTTTCGCGTTCGACCTCTTGACGCTCCCATGTTGTCAATCAGTGAACTCATACATATAATAGGAATTCTTCTACCCTGGAAAAACAAAAGAGTTATGGTAAAAAAGTGTATCCCATCTTTATAATAATGCTTTGTAACTCTTGAGGCTCGTTCTTTGTGTATCGACGCACAATGGAACAGCGAAAAGGCTTTTCGAAAGCTGTGGCGTTCCATCTATGTGGAAAGATTGAGGCCGTAAAACGACTTGGCCTCCGTACCTATATATATATACATGAAGTTCTTAATGAGAACGCGATCATTAATTCAGACGCTTTAATTTAAATTTAGCGGAGTATCCTTCATTCAAGGGAATATTGTTAATTAATTCAAAGCATAAACTAAGGTATACGAGTTCCCTATAGTCGAGACGAAGTAATTAAATTCCTTATGTTCGTCACAAGATTTATTACAAAGTGAATTATAAGGTACTTTGGTACTTTTATACGCCCTCGACAAAAATTATCATGTTTAATTGATTGTTAAGAAAAAGTTTAACATTTTATTAGATGGAAAAGTCGATCATTCCTAATAAATCACTTGATGATGCTAAACTAATCAATACCAATAGTATAGATATCATTTCAAGTCATTCAACTCGTTAGTTTTTATGAGCAATTATGTACTATTAGTTCAATACTAAATTACCAATCGCCAAAGGAAAATAAATAATTATAAAAATAAATATGTATTGTGTGTTATAGTTTACATGAATAGACATTATGTTGTACAAGCATAATATTAAAAGATTATGTTTAAGCAATTTGCTCTCAAAACTGAATAGATTTCTTTAAAGAACAGTATAAAGATATAGAAAAGAGTTTAATTATTTTTTAGTTATAAACAAGAACAGAAATTATTATCTACAAGTTATAACAGGATGAGGACAAAGTCATCATGTTTTATTTGAAAGTGCACCTCTTATCATCTACACGTATCTACTTACCAAAAGACTAAAACTAAAATTGTTTTCGACATTAGAAATGTTCGAATTATATCTACCCTTATACATAAACGAACAAGATTGGAAAGAAAGGAAATAATGTGAAGCGATCGACTTATATTCGAACCAAGTAATGATTCGTCAACAATATAAGAGAATTAGAAAAAACATTAAAAAATGAAAATAATTTCATAAAAAGCTCATTATTAAGGAACACTTCACTTGTTTAACTTGAAAAATTACAAAAGATATTTTGAAAAAATGTATCATGTAAAATATGATCAGAACGACAAATGCACAGTAACTAAATACAGACTAACTAAATCTTAATACAAATTATCGTTAAGCACGATAAGAACTTCTCAAAGTACCGATTGCCGGAGCAATGATTTAAATTCGTAAAAATTAGAATTAGAAGGTATAACGAAGAAAAAGAGGATGAAAGGTCGATGATTGGGTCCAATAAAACGTAATTAGAATGCGAGCCTGTGGACTTGTAATTCAAAGGGACACAGATAGAAACTTTGTTAAATCAGTGGAGCTGTATATTACGGCCGCAGCAGCAGCAGCGGTGCAGAGCCGCTCAGCTCGGCGAACTACACAGTCATCATCTTCACGCTGGACTTGCTCCCGTACACAATTCCCATCGGCTACCACTAAGTAGATTTATCATCATTCCAAAATGGATGTTCGGATAGGAGCGACGGCTTCCACCGGGAGCGCGAGCTTCCATAATCGGAATTTCTTGCTTATGCTTACGGAAGTGACGATCATAAATTCAGATGGCCGATGCCCTACGCTACGCGCTGCCTGCATTAGGTTCCAAACGTAAATCCTCCAAGTCGATTAGGAGAGCTGCTGCGTCGTGTGTTTCATTAACGGATATATACGAGCTCCGGCTCTTCTACTTCATTTTCGAATTTCAAATTTTGTGCTCGAGCGCCGAGAGCTTTTTCGATTTTAAGATTGTCGGTTTCGCGAACTCGTAATATGGATGAATAACGTTAAATGCTCAGGATCATTAGTGGTGTGACGCGGTAAAAACCAGGCTTTGGCTTATTACACAAAAAGAAAACAATTTCGAAACAAAGGGATATTGTAATTTAGCATTTGCATGTCTCGTGACAAAGCCTTTTTAGCTATTACTCAAAGCTAATACATGGCCTGTTACAAAAGGGTGTATACATTCGAGGTGTGACTTCGGATGGGTGTCAAATTACATACTCGCGACCGTTTTCTTTTTCGTTTAATGAAAACGAACTCTTGCGCTATATATACTTAAAAAATGTCCGCGCACTCCATTGATTTTTCGATCGGCAAACAAAGATTAGCTATATCGATAAAGTAAACTGGAATATAGAAAAGAGTTGAATACAATCTCAAAAAATACTTTGAAAAATACCAGATTTTATATTCGTTGCTTGCATCATAGATATACTCGTGAAAGTGAAAGTAAAAATTCTCCCTATTTGCAAAGCTAAACTTTTAATATTATATTCTGGAAATCCGTCGTTGTGCCTCCGTTAGCCAAATCCATAAAGCTGTCTCGGGCAACAACAAGTCCAACGTTAATATACACGTTTGAAAATTCCAGCTGAAATCGCTCGGCGAAAGGCGCACAGAGCGCGGGGATAATAATAATATAGTTCGCGGCGGCCGGTGCGCGTAAAATTGAAATCTACGCGTTACGCGCGCGCCACACACAGACATTCCGATATAGTATAACCGCCTATATAAGAAGTCACGCGCGTGTCCAGCCAAAATACTCATAAAACAACAATAGAAACCGACGCTTACCGGACATATATAAATATCGATATATATATATATATATATATATATAAAATGAGAATTGCGCGTCCACGAAAAGTCATTGGGAACGCGACGACCAAAGCGACAGGAGGTCTTACGTAACGATGTCGAACTCGCAAACAATGCCGAATCTCCAGTCTCGCGTCGATAACGCGTGCCTGTGTGCGAGTGTATCACCCATAACAATAGTCTCAACTAACGATCGGCACGGCTGCGAAACCGCGCGCCACTACCAGAGATATAATGGAAAACGGGTATAATGGAGGAAACGGTGGATAAAAATATATCGCACGCGCGACCGACCCACGCACGTTATGTCACGCAGCTCAGCCTATACATATATATATAGAATTAATTCGACGAGGCACGCGGGCGCGGAATAAGTCGTTCCGCGGTTTGGCCGCGCGCGCGCAAAAACACAAAGGGCCGACGGACGCGCATCGAGCAAAAAGCAGAGAGAGAGAGATGGAATCGAAGGCTCGTTTGGTTTGGGCCGATGGTCCGTGTCGAGCGGTCGTTATGTACATGTCGTCGACGTCGAGCGTCGTATAGTCGTATACAGCGATCTCCCGGACTGCTGTCGCGTCGCGTTGCTTTTTCAATTTCCGTCCCGTCGTGCACCGCCGGCTTATATAGCCCACGCACGTCATTGTTGCTCCTCTCCTAGCCCTCCCAATCGCCGCTGTCCTCGCCGCTATGCCGAATACAATGCGTTATAATAATACCCGAGCGTCGAGCGACACTTTCTCTCTACGCTGCCTCGTTTTTTCACATTGCCCGCGAGTACAGCTTGGTTTTTTCATTTTTCATTTTTATATATTGGTATAGCAGAAACGACGCTCGTGAGAGGAATTCATATTTTACGGGATGAGGAGGATGGATGGATTCGTTTTGATTTTGACCGCTACGTCAAATCGATTTGTGCGTTCTGATCGTTTTCGTATCCTTGTAATAGTGTAATTATATAACGATTCGACAACGACAAATAACCGTAACGAATTGCTGCGCTGGAAGCTTTGAAATCCCTGGTGTTATGAATCACTTTTGAAGCTGTACTGTAATAAAGTAATTATATATATTGTGACAGCTGCTAAACTGTTTATTAGCTCATTTATATATAAGCTTTAATTGCTTTTTGTTAAGCATTCAATTCTTATAATTACTTAAAGGAATAATTAACCTCTTAATTGCCGATGCTAAAGAATCATCGTCGTTGAAAATCTCCCATCGTTAAATTAATTTTCCGGTTGTTCGAGGATTATGACAAAGACATGACCAAAACTGTTAATGTACCATTTCATTTATATCTTTATTTAATATCAACGTACAATTCCACTTCGTACAATAATTTTACAATGTTTGCGATGAAAAGAAAAAAAAAACTTTTCCTGCTAATTACAACCACAGCAATAATTATGAACGACATCGATGCCCACTCGCCGTAAACATCGACACCGACTGGCACTCAACGGGTTCATACTCCCGCATAGAAACAGATATTAATTATTATTTATAGTCGTCAAAGGAATCGTTAAATCGCAACGCTCAGTATAGACAGTTTTCACGCAAAAAGACGTTCTATCGACAAGACGCTACTCGACTTTCAATCTCCTCTTTTCAACAGCCCTCGATTAGAGTCCCTTCCGAAGAAGAGAAAGATCCTCCCTGCGATCGAGCTTTCTTTTCGCGGGTCTCGCACAAAGACTCGCGCGCGTCCACACGCAATTAACGAAGGAGCAAATGATCCACAGCTCCGCGAATCGAGATTTTATAATAGACCACGGCGAGAAGGAGGAGGAGCAGACAGACAGAGACGAAACAGAGGCGAGCGAAAAGAAGTAAGGCGATGTCTCGCGTGTGTGTGGGTGTGTGCGTGTGTTCTAATTCATTTCACCTGCAGCAGCGTAGAAACCGAGTGGCGGCTGCTTCTCTCTCTCTCTCTCTTTCGTTGCTCTGAGTCACAGTGACACGTGAGAGACTCTCACGGCCGGTTACTGCTGCAGCACTAGACTGCGCATATTATATGTGCGCCCGCGTCGCGATGCCGGGCGAAAACTTTATATTCTCTTGCCTTTTGCGCGCGCGTCTCTCGCTGCGTTTCTTCTGCGTCTTTTTTTCCTTTTTTTAGACCAGCGCGAGAACAAAAGTCGCGTGGCGGCTCGCGCACTTCTCTCTTTATTTGGGACACACGGAGCGACAATTGGGTTTCCCTCGCGTACTCGAAGAATTCTGACTTTCGTTTTCGCTCGCTCTCTCTCTCTCTCTCTCACTCTTTCTCTCTGCTTTTGAACCGTCTATCTCTTTTGTGCAGTTCGCCCTGCGTGTTTTCCCGCTTCCTTCGCCTTTTCTCCGAGACGTCGACGTGGGAAATTTACAGCGGGCACGAGAATCAAGGATAAGCTGCATCGGACATAATATACGTGTAGTGCATTATATATACATGTATGTGTGTATGTAATTTGACATTTTTTTCTCGAAAATGGAAGTAGTTTATTATGAAAGTATCATTTGCATTTTTCTTCTCTATTCGAAGGAAGTGATTGATCATAAGGAATTACAATTTTCAGTTTTAAAATGTTGGAATGTGTCGTATATTCTTAGTTTATTTGAATTTTATTGAATTTTTATACCATTTGGTTTGCCACAGGCTAACGTTTCATTGTTCGTGCATGAAAAAAAGTTTTCGACTGAAATATGAATTAGATTATTTAATTATATTTAGAGCTGATAATTATAGCAATTAGTATATTCTGTATTCACTTGAGTCTGTGATGACTGTAACGTCTCTATTCAGCGTCTGCATGGACTTCAATGGAGCCAAAGCTCGAGAGGTTGTTTAACGTTTAGCGTTTTCTGGAAACAAGCGATAAGGCGCCTGTATCATTGACTCAAACTCACGGTTGAAAAACTCAAGCTAAATACGTAGCTAAATTTAGCTCTGGCGTATATGACTTTATTTAGTCTTCTATATAAAGTTTCCACGCGTGCCGATTGACTGCCTTGAAATAAAACAGAATACAAATTTTTAATTAGTACAGTTTTAGCGTAGTTCATTATACCTTACATCATAAATTATAACTTTTTAAACGTCTTTTTTTTGTTGCATTAACTGTACAATAATCTTATATTTCGATTAGCAACGGTTCAAGCTCACATGATAAAAAATTACCCTTTTAAAGTGAATACTATCGAGTCAGCCACCCAGTCTCGGTGCTAAAACAACTCGGATGCGTCTGCACTGAGACATATTTAGTAACAGAAAAATAATCCTGCTTATACACGCACGCATCAAAGGAACGTAAAAAAAGCAGGAGCGAAGTCATCCATTGAAGACCCGCGCGCGTCCAATGTTATGATCTACTGCGCCTTTACCGCGTATGCGCGCAAGCTGCAGCCGCGTTAAACTGTTATTCCCCGATGTATATCGCATACACGCGCACAACACACTTTGCGCTCAGCCCCGAAGCCCCGAAATCCAAGACTTTTCTTATTTTGAACCGCGAGCTCTGAACCTTTCCCAGAGAAAAATAGCGTATTATCGCAGGGCCTGCGGTATCTCTTGTAATCCACATGTACATGCGCGCATCGTATTAGTCAAGAGAGAGTTGTAATACATACTATTTCCAATTGGCCTTGTAGAAAGAGGCTCTTTTGATGCGAGCGTTTTCGACTATAGGCGTACCTCGCTCTAGGATATATTCATATAGTTGCGGTCCCGGGCCCACCCACGCGCACATCTATATAGCTTCCGGCAGACAGCTTGAAAATAGATTAGGCCGCAGTGCGGAGCGAGTATTACCCGACCGATGGATCATTGATAAAGTTCGAGCGGTATACTCGCGTGTATGAGATTATACGCGCAAGTTTGATGCGCCGCGTATAACTAACGAGTCGAGGAGGTGCACACAGCCGAGTATTCGCAGCTGCGGTATCCCTTAGCAGGCCGCGATATATAGACATCTCAATAGAACGGGAAATGATGTCGCGGTGCAGACTCGGCCGGATATCGGCCAAGTTTGTACGCGGCTAGTCGATTAAACCAGATGAATTTGCAGTAATCTAGCGACTGGCTGTAGCTTCGGATTATTTGTTTCTTTTTTTCTATACTTTATATATATATATATACTCTATTGAATTTGCTCGGGTTTTTTTTGCTGTGCTTGCTTCCTTAGAGCAATCGTTTGTATAATACGGATGCAAAGTAACGTTTATTTTGTTTTTTCGTACAAAATAAATACTCTGATTTATATCGAAAGAACTCGTATCGGTAAATTCAGTTAACCTGTTTTTTATGCTTAATTATAGTTTAATAACTAAACTCACTGAGTTATAAACTCTCAGAATGTGGCCATTGACTTTGATATAATATTGGTCGAAAATTTTAATCCCGAATTTGCACAGATATCTTGTGGCTTACGTGTATATATTTATAAGCTACTGCACAGTACATAAACGCTCGAGAAACGCCCCTTTCGAATGTTCGACAATGGCTCTTGTATTCGCCTATATAGCCACATATATAATCTAAAGCGCTCTTGGCGTTTCTTTTTTTCTTTCCCCTGCAAGAATCGAGTCCAATTGCTTTTTCGTCAGACGATCATTATGGAGACGGATTTGGAAACGATAGAATTGAACTTTCCAATAAGCGCTTCTATTGTATACCGACTATAAGCTATAGTTAGGAACGTATAAATTTATTATCAATTAAGTACGTGACTTACCCGCACAAATGTCTATTGCAAGTTATAGCGATATATCGATTGCATAGATAACAAAATTAGGATTTCTTTGCCTGTTTACTCGATGTAAATCTTTTTACAGAATATTGGAGAATCGAGTTATTTAACTATTTTACAATTGTTTGTAAATGTTAAAAAAAAATGAAGTAAATATAAAAATAGCATAACGAATGCAATATCGATGAATGTATAACTTACACATTTATTCAACGACAATTCACGTCCCTACAGATTTATTTATTTTTTATAAACAGAAACTTGGTAAAATATTTACAAAACGTGCAGATATTCTAATGCATATATGTGTCCCGCATGTTTACATTGGGAGCTTTTATATATATGTGTAATTTGGAGAAAAAGCAGACGTGCCTCGCGCTTATTTTGAAATTCCACACACGCGCAACTCTATACTATCAGTTGTTATACGAGGGGAAACGCACCAACGGGTCATGGACCTCCTATAATAACGCCTCGTATTAAGTATCTCGCTGCGGTACAAAATTCGAAATCGCGCTCTTTTCTTTATGTCATTGCGCGCACGCGGCACTTTTTCATACAAGCAAATTTCAAAGTCAGCGCGTGGAATGCGTACATGCACGTAGTAGTCGAAAATAGCAGTTGGAACGTCGCGAACTGCGCTGCGTTAAATATTACGGCGTGGGGGGGAATAAAAAGAAATATTTCCGACATTGTTTTGAAAGCTTGGAAAGAGAGAATGGTTGGACAACATGGCTTGGTGAAAGAGGCACTAAAAGTGCACTGCCGCGGCGACTCGCCGAGTAAAGACACTTCGCTAAAGGATTTTTATTCGCTTCCGCTGGGAAAGTGTCTTTGCTATTGCTCTTTGCTGAATTTCTTTTGCAAGAGAACCGACCAAGACTATCTATTACAAAATATTCCGAGCATAACAAATCTTTGTTGTCACAAATAAATAATTACAAGTCTTATTTTTAGCTTTGATTTTGGTTCAAGTCGTATATATATGCACTTGAACGGTTTCAATGGTTTACACATGTGCAGCCCGTAAGCATGTAATTTTTGTTTTCAGTTTTGCGTCGTATCTCAGCTGTTTTTATGTGTACGGGGAGTAAAGTTGTTCTTTTTTTTTTTGCCAGTTTTGCTCGCGCATCGACAAGACTGGCAAGTTTCAAAGTATGCATAGAGTTTGCCGCACTTGCGGGAATACAAACTTGGTGTTCTATCGATTCAACGAAGATTTCGTTGACTTGACGACTATTTGTATTCGTATCGAATGACATCCATTTCGGTCGCCAGTTACTGCTCTTTTTTTAAATGGCCATTATTCACGAAGTTTCTGTGCGTTTTTAAACAGCCTAAACACTCGTTTATTTCTAAAATAAATTAAACTGTTGCACTTTGAATATTGATTAATATTTTAAATTAAGTTATGTGTATTGAACTTTAATTGTACAATTAAATTTTAAGTATAGCAAGATTACCAACAAATAAAACGTACAAGATAATTGAAGCGAATTAGTTTGGGTTTCGTATTTTACTGCGTTGTTTAAGTTGATTAGAGGAAACAGCGAATTTCAAACTTTCCCAACATTATCCTCTATAAACAATAAATAATAGAAGTAACTATTTGTTTCCTACATAGATAGGACAGCAATTAGTAGGAGTCAAGGAAAATAAAGGATAGAAATCAAATTCTGCACACATATACATAATATAATAATGCAGCGTTAATATCTCAAATTAAATCTAATTCGAATTATTTGTCAACAACATTGTCCGAACCTTACAATCCGATACGGACCTAAATCGTTTTCTCCGTCGCGCAACGAAGAGCAATTTACAGATCCGTCACGAGGTGAACAAAAAACAGGAAATAGCCATGCCTCGAGCTGCACATATCCGCGACTTTCAACCCCGCGGATACACTTTGGAAACGCGAGCCGATCGAGCAAACACTCGCTCATGTCTCCCATCGCTCCCCGTGCAAAGCTTTTCCGCTCGAGCCGCGAAAAAGTCCCGAATTTGCATGATTGGCGAAATGCGCGCCTCTCTCTCTCTCTTCCCCCGCATCGCCGCGGCCTAGAATGCAAATGAGCCTCCCCGCGGTAAGTATATAGAAGGAACTATACAGTGCGGCAGCCGCGCCTTTGAATGCGTTACACACACTCGACGAGTAATCGCAGCTGCCTTTTCGCGTACACGTACATACAACACAGTCTCCGGATAGACGCGCGCGGAAATCGCGTCCGCAGGTTTTTCCAGCTCGCTGATTTTCCGTTTCGCGGCACGTACCCGACTCTGTCCCTCTTATTTTTTTTTCTCCTCGGCGCTCCGACTCTATACGCACGCGTCCAGTTTACCCTCCTTGTATCGGCGTTCTTCAACACGCGGTAATCACCTTGTATACGTTGTCGAGTATATAGGATTTCCGCGTTGAATCTTGAAGCGGTGCTGGAGTTTCCGGATCGACGTATATGCATCTAAACGCGATTCTCCGGTGTACTTAATATCGCGTGTGCGAGGCTTTTCGGATATCTTTTTGCGCTCTCCTCCGCACCGCAGCACTCGGATGTCGCCTCACCCCGTTTCTTTTTCAGCTCGCTCCGAGAATCAAAGCTCCAAGCGCGTAAGAGATATACCTATTATTATATATACGCTCGCGCAGGATAGGCCTAATCTTCTGTTGAAAATAGATAAGGAGTGCCCGGCTACCTCCGTCGTTCTCGTCGTCGACGTTCAAGAGCTAATTCGCAGAACGAGACTCTTCGAATATACTTTGTCCGAGGCACTGGTTAACTCACACGTTATATTGATTTTTATTAATGCGCACTGGATTGGCTACAGAAATGTTGTTTGTTTCTAATTTGACATTTGATTTGCTATTGCTGGTGCTTAAAATATAGCGTTAAACTGGGTTCTTTTAGGATTATAAAAGTATAGATTGTGCACTAATCGATCATTAATGTTGTGCAACGAAATTTCATTTACATTATTAAAAGATATAGTAATTAGTTTTCATAAATTAAAACTAGACATAATTATTAAATGCCGATTTATAAAAAAGCTATAAACAAATTTATTATACAATTAAATTGGAATAACAAAATTGAAATACCTTTTAATATATAAGAGAATTGTATATTAATTAACAAAAACTAATACATCGTAATTAAATATTATTTAAAATGAATCGCTAAAGCTTTATGTTTCAAGTTATGATACACAATGTACTGAGTAAATAATTATTATATATTTGCATTGAGTAACGCGAATATATTGCAAGTACGAAAAGTATTTTATTTAAATATTTCTCAATCGACTCTGTGTAAAAGCACAATTTTCATTTTATTTCTACCCGTGCTTTTATGAAACGAAAAGTTTTCGTATATTTTGCGAGATAATTGCATATTATTTCAGTTCAGAAAAGTTCCAACTCTTCCAGTGAGCGATCAAAAGTAGCGTCCAACTAGCTGTAACAATTAGTTCACGGAAAAACGGTTTGTCCGCTTCGCCGGAAAGGACAATGACTTCTAAAGGGGAATATCCTGATTACCCTTGCGTTCTCGAGGGTAGTCTGAAACTTACTGGCCCGTTACATCGCTTCAAACAACAATATAAATATCTATAATGAAAAGAAAAAAAAATAAATTGTCCAAGCTTGAGTCGTGCATAAAAGTGTGTATTCCGCTCTAATCGATTGTGAGTAATATACTCGACTTGAAAAATATCCGCAAAGCAGTTTTGGTCAAACGTGAATATAAGTGAAAAAAAAAACTCGTCGCGATAAGATTTTTTTTGCGATGGAGTTCGCATATACATATACACTTCTTCTCGGTATTTCCTTGTACTGCACAAGCGATAAAAGAAATGTCGAAGGCAGCTGGAGAGACGATACGGAAAGAAGTTGGCCTGCAGCGCCTCGAACGCAAGAAGAAGAGAGAAGCATTTCTTCCCTAATACTTTACGAGTGAATCTCTCTCTTCCTTTCTTATGGACGCAGCAGGAAAAAACGGGTTTTGATCTCGCGCGAGATTGGCCTGCGCTTGCGTGGGGCCGTGGCGAACCCGAGGCCCTTATAACACGTAAATCACGAAGGATTTCGGTTATTTCGCCTCGGACACGGGGAACGAGAGTCCCAAAATCTCGTACACGCGCGACATTCCCTGTGTGTATGTACACGCTAAAAGGACGGGGGGAAAAAACGACTCGCGTCCTGGCTTTAAATTCCCTTTGGCGAGCAAATATATTTCTCGCTTTTTAAATCTAAATATAGCCGCCGGCGCGTGAGCTAACTCGGATAAATCACGTCGGTGGTTTTTCTTTCTTTCTGCAGGCTTGGAAGAAGCGCGCGAGGGCCACGACCAAATGTATTCTTGTACGTATACGTAATACCGAGCCTCTTTACTTTCGCGATGTGTCCTTCAATCCCAGTGGGATTTATTTTGGAGAACGATTTGGATGTCGCGCCGTCTGCGGCCGCGGTTCGACTGTTTATTCGGGATGTACTAATTGCGAAGGGCCGCGCCGCTTCTCTTCTTCAAAACTTGGCTTGCAGTTAAAAGCTTGAATGATGGATGCATTAGCGAAACTTGTAGCGGCGCGGATTGCATCGTTATTGCCTTGTCCAAGCTGAATTTGATGTGTGGAGTATGCGATTATATGTATTAGTTGTAAATTTGAAGCTGTACATGATCGATCGATGTCCTTACGGCCGTATAATTAGTAATATTGGATATGAATTTAATTATTTAGTGAATATCTAATATGTTCATTTATTTAACATGTTCATGATACATCTTGGCTTAAATTATCAGTCTCGTCAATAAATTTAAGTTATTACGCGGAATTAAATTTAATAGTGAGCTTACGAATACACCTTACTGGTCGATATATCCAAGGTTTGAGTTTCATTTATTGTATTAATGAAATAAAACTGTTGTATCATAAAGCAACATCTAAAGATTTTCTAACTGACAATATCAGCATTATCTATAGCATAATCGTTAGAAAAAGATAAAGTATTTTTACGTATGCCTTTCGAAAATGTTTTATTCATTTATGAGTTAAGCAATATTTGTTTTTTTTTTGTAAAATGTTTCGATAATACTTTTCTAAGCGTTGTATACGTTAAACGTCCGATCTTCGGTCTCTGCAATTTTAGAAAATAAGATGGCAATTAAGATAAATGAGCAAAAAAAAATGAAAGTCCCATCTAGAACTGAAATTACTCACTCGAATAGAACTTCAGCAGTGCCTATTATACAAGTCTTAATGTGTACACTAACGATGGCAGAACGAAAGAAAACAAACAAAAAAAAATAAATGGCTGATTTTGTTCGGATGAAATTATTTTTTTTTGCGGACCAAATGCGATTAATCGCCCATTACGGTTCCAGCCATTTCGCGAAGAAATTCAATTAGTCGATTGAAGAGCTCGGAAAGCAGCCTTGACTATCGTATTATCTTACATGAACGTTTAATTTTAAATGACCGAATTCAATCGCAACTAACATTTACCCAAATATACTTTTTAAAAACAAAACAGCCAAGATATAACAGTCGCTGCACAAAGAAGTCAGTATATACTTATACGAATCACCTCGGACCTTTGTATAAGACACGAAAGTTCCTTGTCGTGTGCATGGTATACGGGATGCGCACGGCTTCGCGACAATTAAGATTCTCGCGGCCGTTTTTCGCGCAAAATCGGCAATATCGTAATTTTCGCCGCGCGGAGAAGGAAGAAACAAGGTATATACATATACATAAAGAGAGAGAGTCGAGGCCACGAAGAGCCGTGAAGTAAAGAAGGCAACTCGAGGGCGACGTCGTCCTTCTTCTTTTCCGTAATTGCAGGTAAGAAGCAATGGCGACTCTCCGACGTCGTGATTTTCGAGACGGCAGCACCAGCACTACCAGTCAACTATATATATATAGCTATACTGTCCCTCTCTCTCTCTCTCTCGGACGCGCATCCCGTTAGAGTTTTTTTCGCGTGTTCTTTTTCTCTTTCTTTCTCCGGCTTCGCCTTCGCGCTCCTTATATTCTTATCTCTTTTTCTACATTTTTTTTTTATTCTTTGGGGAACCTTCACACGTGCCGTATCCGACAGATTTCTTGCAAACTTTTTGCACCCCGCCAATTTCTCGCCAAGTACAGAGTAATAAATAAAACCTTCGATCGTATTGCGTTGAATTAATTTTTAATCGATTGAATTTTGATGAACATTCATTAAATGCATATATGGGCTTGTGCTATACATCCTACAAAATATCCCAATAGTAATACAAAAAAACCAGTGTTTGGATCATCATTGAATTGATGTTTGGCTCCACTACGTGGAGATTTTTTTCCACTTATTCACCTTTAGAAAGTTGAAGAAACCCCAGAGAATTTCAGTCATTAGTATTCGTATTAATGAAGTAAATCACAGCGTTGCGCGCTGTTTTGTTTCTTTATCCGGTCTTTATTTTTAATTTCATCGTGCATGAAAGAGAGGTCAGAGGCTTTTTTGTCCTCCGCTGCATTAAGCGTTATCCAGGAAGGCTCTACCCGTTAGACCGGCGTAATTTTTACGCTATACATACATATACACACACACATGTGCTGGACTCGCTCCGTTACGACTTACTTATCCTAATGTCGCACTCGTCATCTATATACACTGAAATGTAAATCATAAAGCATATCTGCTTCTCCGATTGCTCCACCAAATCAAATTACCTCATTTAACGCTCACTTTATTGTTTCCTCTCTCTCTCTCTCCTCTATCCTCTCCAGCTTTTCGAGCTGCGCATATAGTCATAAGGCAAAAGGGCGCAGCGCTTACAAAAAAAAAAAAAAAAAATCGTTCGGCTCAATGGGTCTGTTTGGCTCGTTTTCCGCGATCCGGGGCTCACTTCGCTGCTGCATCGCTATATAACGATGGAGAGCGAAAAGATGTCGCGGCAAGGAGAGGAACCGAGGTACGATCATAAGGAAGGCTCCTGAAGGCTAAAGGGGGGGCATCAGAGCTCCGCGGACGCGGGCGACGAGTATACCTATACGAATAACCGGTTGGCGGCCGCGGGCAACTCGATCGTTGTGGGCAAAGGCTCGAGCGGTCTTGTATATATATATGTGTGTATATAGGTTCAACGCTTGGTCCCCACGAGTCGCTGACTGACGCGCGTGTCCCAGTTCATCGATACTTGTCGATCACCGGTCAATTGCGCGTACGGGACAGCTATGCAAGTCGGCGTCCAGGACTCTGCTGCTTGCATAGGTAGATTTTTTGGCATAGAAGGAGGACGGATGAGTTTTGGATTGATAAAAATCCGAGCGTAGACTATAACGCAATGTTGCGCGTGTAAAGAAAAGGAACTACTAGTCTAGTTATCCGGTAGACGGTCTGACGGCATCGATGCACGCTGCACGCACACGCCGGTGCACCTGTGCAGAGCGGAGGAGCGAGAGCGCGAAAGAGAAAAGGCTTGTGATGTGTGCCTCCGCGGCTCTCTCTCTATGCTAGAAGCGCGCGCGCCTGTGGAGCTGCATTCCGCGGACTGCGGTAGCGGAGACGCCCCGCGGCCTCGAGACCCTCATCGGCCTGCGGCAACAGATTTCGTGTTCGGAGAGAGAGAGAGAGAGTCGCGATCTCGAGGACGGATTCGGAGCTGACTCGACGCGTGTTGTCTGTCCGTCTGCGATGTCGCCGCGCCAGTTTGTCTGACTCTGTATCTATAGAGGTTTTGAAATATATTATGTAGCTGGCTTGAGGAATTTCTACGCCTCTTTCTTTTTTCGCGTAATTTCTCATTGTCATCGTTCGAAAGCAAAATGCATTGAAGAATCTCTTCGAGGAGTGGGATTCTGAGTAGCGAAGCCTGTGGGATCCTGTGCGATTCTTTGTTTTACATTGGAATCCGAATTATTTATCATCGAAGCTTTAATTTATTTATAGACATCGAACAAGAGGATACTTCTTATCAGATATGAGGTGCATGTATAATATTAAAATTAGTAATTATATCGCTTGATTATACTGTACTAATTGAAATACGTATATTAATACCTGTCATTCGATAATATATACGAAACGAAGATTTTTTGGTCAATTTTAAAAATACATTGTAACTTTAAAGCTCGAATTTTTAAATAGATCGATTATGTGCTGTACCAAAGTTTGAGGATTCGACCTAAAAAATTTCTGCAATTTGAAGATATTGATCGTATATTCGCAAACTTGGTAATAATAGAGTGTAACAAGTTCACGTGCACAATCAAATCTTTATTCTACAAATAAACGATTTTAATATAAAGTCAAAGAAACTTGAATTTCCATTTAAAATACTATATTGATGGCTATAGGCATTTAAAATTACATTATTTAACGGTTAACGGTTACTCAAAAGTATAAACATAAATCTTCTACATCAGAATGAATAAAGATACAATCATAATTGAAATTTGTAGCCATTCAGAGCATCGCTGAAGGATGCTTAGGATATTTTAAGTCCGGTGTAACTTAACGCTTCGAAGAAACACTTCATAACACTGATAAGTACTTGCATCTGCTTTCAATTCGATATACGTCGACTCTTCTGAACCTGAACTTGCACATGAGTATGCGCAGAAGAACGCGTTCGCATCTCCAACTATTTTTAAACACGCTATTAATCTCCGATCTCGCCTTTTTCTTTTTTTTTTTTGTTAATTTTACAGTGAATAACGAATTATACCGCCGCGCGTATTCGCAGATTCTACATAGAAGTCGAGTGAAGTGTATGCGCGTCTGCTGACTTTCGTGAACTCCTGGAAGCATATACTCCGCGAGCCTTACGCTCATTTTCTCCGTGAATATGCAAAAAAAGAGTGTGTTATTTACATATTTAATTAGAGCACACGCAATTTACAAGGCCTGGCGTAAAGCATCACTTGAACGAATAATTTTCCCCGTACAATTAAAGAGCTCCATTGTTTTCTTTGAGAAAAGCACTAGTCGTATAATGACGTCCTTTGTTTACTGATCCTTCGTTTTTTTTTGCCTCGACAACTCGAAACACATCGTTCGTTGACCGCTAAACTGGCAATATTATATGTGTAAGAACTCATTTTGCTACAGAGATAATATATAGAGTTCTCATCGTGATTAATTTCAATAAGATATAGCGAATGATTAAAAAGAAATTGACATCTGAAATGAGATTTTTATGATTAACGTCGTAACATTCTTTTGAAAATAAAATTAACGAATTTGTTAGTATATTTAATCTGTAAATAATGCGGGTTTACTGTCACGGACGAGAAGCTTAAAGTAGTAAATCTGGTTGGCACACTTTATAAGGACATTGATCGTGTCAAATTTGTAAGAGATCAATCTTACAAATTATCGAATATTAAAAGTTACACGTATTCTCTTGTAAGATATGTTTTCATTAGTTTTTGATGTAGATCTAATACCTTGTTTACCACAAAGACAATCAGTGGTCCATGCCGCTTTTTAAGAGCATTTCCCAATCCAAGTTTGTTCCTATATACTTTCTGCTAACAAAATAAAATGAATATAAGCCAGAGGAACAGATTTCGTTCGAACACGAATTTCCGGCGTTTTCAAAACTTCGAGCTCGGTCCTATATTGCGCATCTCGCTCTCGCATCTCTCATCCTGTTTACGATCACATTTTTCGAGCGCAAAAAATGTGACGCGCACGCGTCGATGGCCTGTATTCTATATACCGCAGCCTTGTCTCGTGCCGTAGCGCGGCCAAACTTTTTCTTCCTCCTGCCCGCTCGGGGCCCGATATACTCCGATCTCCTTCCCTCCTGCAGCCCACACCTTCCGTATGGATGTGCGTACACACACACACACACACACATATATATATATATCGGCCCAGACTTCTTTTTCCTTACGCGCGTGCACGCACTTTTTGTGCAGCGGTGCTCCTCTTTCTTTCCGTCCCTTCTTGCTCCGTTGAATCTCAGCTCCGACGAGAGACGCTGTTTTGTACGGACGACCGGTCAAACGACTTTTTCCTAATGAGCATGCGAGGTAGGGAGACGGAGAGAGAGACAGAGGACAGAGGATTGGAAAGCAAGAAACACTCGATACGCCGCGTAACCGCAGGTGCATCCCCCAAAAAGTTCATTGGTTCTCTCTATATATGCCTCGGAACGCGTTTAGTTGTCCGTGTGTGTGTATTTGCGGTCCTTTGCGGTTCGGCAAATATTTGCATCTCTGCGGGCAGAGTTGGAAGGGTTTTATTTTCATGTGCGCTCCTTTTTTGCGGCTCCAGAATAAAGTCAAATAAAGTAATGGAATACTTTCATGCTTCGCTGCTTCTGTCAAAATGTTTTTTTTTCTTTGATAAAAAAAGGCATGTGTGTACACAGTAAATAGTGGTATAGCACTTTCATATGTAAAAGCAGCACTTATTATAAGAATGTTTAATTTATAATAAATTGTGGATGCTGCGTTCGTTCCAGAATATTATATATATTCAAATATTGAAATTATTTATTATTCAACGATCTGTACTGAAAAGCATGGTAGTTTTATGTTTTGAAAATTTTTATGAAATCCAATATTCCTCTCTGTTTATGATGGTTCCTATATAAAAGTACATTAGCCACGTGCACGCTTCTTCAGAGATGTATTTCAAATTGATGTTTGTACAACTTACATTATTTAAAGTAAAATCACAACATTCGGAAAGAATTATAATTGCATTTGAATAACCTCGGATTTTGCAGCTCTTGCATAATCGTATATTTCTCTACGAGTTCGCGCGCGATGTAAAAATGTAAAATCGATTCGATTGGCAGACAATTAGAGCGCGCATTTTAGTTCGAAATGAACAATTCGAGGCTACCATTTCGGATCGCTACATTTTTAAGAGCGCGCACAATTCTATCTCTTCCAGCACCCATCGATCATTACGAATATATATATATACATATAGATCGTACGCTGACTTTTTCAAGCCCCGGCAACATTTCGACTGTGTATATATATATAGGTACTCAGAAGCTCGGTCTCTCCCAAAAAACTTTAGGTCTCGCAGTGCAGCTGCACAGGTGCACAGGGCCCTCGATGCTCGTCCCGCCTATAATACACGCGTGCGCCGCACCGCAGCTGCAGGTCCTCTTCTAATTTTGCGCGCATATAATGGCACAGTATATAGGGCCTCTCGCATCGAGACACGTGCGCCCGAGGAGGCCGAAGAAGATGCCTATACGGACGGTCCGGTTTTTCGCTACCGCGAGACGAATCGCTCTACTGCGGTATACACCCCTTAATTGCGCTCCGGGGTCCGGTTTTATTAACGAGCGCGAGCTCGTGCCGACTATGTATATATATATATGTATGGGTGGGTAATATCGACCCATGCAAGCCTATAATGATGCACTCGAAGCTCCCGATGCTGCTGCTGTATACCCGGGCCACGAGATCGCCCCGCTCTAATTTCCTACCGCGATGTTCACCCTTGCACAGTCTTAGCTTCTCGGTTGATTTGTTGTAACGAGGCCGCGACTGCGAGGTGCACGTATATATAAGGGCCTTTGCCGAGATCGAGGTCTGAACAATCGTGAAATTATGGCTCTGTCGAATTTTCGAAATGGTTATACGTTGCCACGCGCTTATCTGCACTTCGTGCGATGTAAATTATTGCACTCTATTAGAGTGGATCCGTTAATTGTGGACTGGGTTGGTGTTGTAGTTATGGAGAAAATTGAATGATACTGCGGAGCGAAGGATTCATCGGGACTAAGCGGAGATGCGTTATGTTATAGATTTTTGTGTTACGCGTTCGGTGCTCTATACATATACGATTCAATTACTTTGTTTCCTTTGGTTTCCAAAGAAATTGGAGATGATGCTATAGTAATAATTTTAAAGAATACGTTATGTTAATGTAATTTGGTAAAACAAAGTTGATGACCACTCCATTGTCACCAATGTGGATGATTGTTTAAATACATAGGTATAGTCAAAGGTAATCTCGAAAATCACCGTTTTTATTGCAAATCGATTATCCAGTGTGAAGAGATTTGCACACATGCTTTTACTCAAATCGATTTTCCCACACATTGTTATCCACTTTCTTGTCTACATTGGACGATATATATACGTCGATGCTGTTATTTCGATGTGCAAATAGCCCTGGCGAGGTTTTTAGGACAGCGTGTAATGTCGACGAGCCGTCGCTGCAGGAATCGCGGCTTCGCTCCGCTTGGCAGACGCAGTTACGTTTCCCAAAATTCATGGCCCGTGGACATACACTCGACTTGGCTGCGCGAAGCAACTTTATTTAATCATGCGAAAAAACGTCGACTGTCTCACCAGTCGCAGCTCCATAATAATTCTCGAAATGCAAAATCGCACGCAATCTGTTCAAAACTGGAATTGAAACTTTAAGACGCAATTTTTTCAATTGAGATATTTACATAATGAATATTGGAAGATGGCCAATTGCACTAGCTGTACCATATGCAATATTAACGTAGATAACCAAGAATTAATTTAAAAAGGTAATTTAAAGTAATTATCATTAAATTTGTGTACATGTAGCACAGAATAAAAAAAGAGACAAGCCGATAAAAAGATAACGGGCAATCAGTGAAATTTACAAAGCCATTAACAACTTTTCAATGTCGTTAGCGCGGCCGATCTTTTTATACGCCACAGCACGGATTGTCTCGGTAAAAGTTTATATTATCTTCGAGCAATCAAGAAACGAGTTTTCTAGTACTCGATTTTCGGATTCCTCTATCACTTCTTTACCGTTCCAGAACCAGAATGTTCCGTTAAGACTTCAAAATTATGTAAATTGTCTTAAACGCGCGTATACCCTGTTTGGCATGAAAAAGAAATACGTCTCATCGCCAATGAGCAGATAGGCCACCATCGCGTTACTCAATCCACACCGGCAATAACCATTTGAATTTTAATGCATCTCTATCGAAATCGATGAGTTTCTCAACGTTCCAGATTCAGTATTATACACTTGGCGAAATCGAATTTTCGACTTTTGACTCGGACCAGCGTAGAGATAAAGTTTTCGAAACGCTTTAGCATCATTCATAAGATGCAAATATGTTTCGGGCGTATACATCCTAGTTTGATCGAAATTTCCGAGATTCATGTTTGAAATTTGAAATCTCCATGCCCAACACTCGGGATAACTGGGAGATGTGTATATATAACACCGAGAATATTCATGTCATCCCTGAATATTACGGTTCGACATGTCAACTCCTCGATTCGCAAAAGAATAGATGTTTTAGCGGGAGCAGTATAAAAAAATGGATTCTTTTGTCATTTAAACTAGAACATTTGATCGCGTGCTCTGTGTGCATGAATTTCGCATGGCAACAAAAAACAAAGCAAACGAGCACATCTCAAAGCATATCGTATATAGACACACGGAGGATGAGTTGTTGTGTCAACTGTCGTGACAACTATGCATGTTTTCATACAATTTCTTGAGAGATTTTAAAGATTGCACGTCGATAGCAATTTTATACACCGTAACTATATTGATTAAAGGATGTCATTCTTACATCTTAAGATGATTACAATTATGTCTTGAAAATATGTAAAAATAAAAAATCGATATTTCTTAGTCAAACAAATACAGTACACAAAGTATTCATCTATCAGTAGTAATTTAGCATCATTCTAAAAAGCTAAAACTAAGCCTTGAAAAAAGCAAAATCCAAACAAGCCCTGCAGAAGCTCGGCGACGGCGGCGGACGCAATTCATCCTTATCCTCCTCATAATTATAACCAATTCGCACGTTCCGCATTTGATCGAGGTGAGCGATTGCGAGCGTCTGCTGCTGCGGCAATGGCGCGGCGCCAAAGCCAACCTCCCTATATACGTATATATATTAGCGAACGCGCGCAAATGAGGGGCATGCAAATTGTGACTTTAGCCGTGGAAAAGTTTTCGGAATCGGTGCTCGCGAGGGTTCAAGGATATATTCGCGCGAGCGTCCTCTACATATACATATAGCGAGTCCTCGGGTATAAGGGACAAGCGATAAAACGAGGTGGAGAAGAAGAAGAAGAAGAAGAAGAAGAAGAAGAAGAAGAGAGGTAGAGTAAGGATCGCGATGGCGCGGTGCAGCTCTTCTCGCTTCTCTCCTCTTACCAGCTCATGCATATTCCAGCGGCCGAATTATGTGCCCCCGCGCGCGCCAAACTACTCAATTTTGCCTTCCCATCAGAGCCTTAAAGTCTCGCGCGACTACGAGCTTTTCTTGGCCCGTTAATATTTTAAGTTTTCGCGCGCACTATACCGTCCGCTATAACCGCGTGATTTGCGATCGGCGGATATAGAGATGATTGCCGCTTATATGCTCGGCCACGCGGAGATGTAGCGACAGTTTGGGCGTGAAATTAAGAATTGCCTTGGGTGGCTTAGGCTATAAATGCACGCGCCAATGTAAGAGGAGAGACATCGTACCCTTTGAATTGTTTATACAGGCACTATTATTCGCTTTACTGCATTTATATCTTACTGTAGAGTAAAATATTTTTCCTTCATCGGTATATATATCGTTACGATGACTTTGAAAGTTATTTCATCTAATTGCGATGTTTTTCTTTGTGTTGCAGGTGAGAAAGTCAGCTCGTAAATCACTTGCTAACCGAATGAATACAAACAAAGCGAACAGTAAGTATACCTTCAAACCACGGTATAAAAATTAAGAAATACGATATCCCTTCCAAACAGTATAAGAAAATAGGTATATGCAATAAGAACAAAACGTCACAAACGTACATCCTCGCGATTAACTTACTCACCACCATAAACTCACACATTAGGCTTAAGCCTAATTAAGTTTAAACTTGAAGTAATCGATTACTCAACAATGTCTGCCACGGTCTTAATGGAATCGGTACGTACTCGTCCAAGTTCAAGTGCATAATACACACGTCGAGGTGCGTTCGAACACAGCCCCCAATAATACATGTACCGAGTCATCCGTGCAACTAGGCGATTTCGCAATGCAGAATATATCCGGCGAGTTCCGCGCACACAAGTCGCTCAGCGGCCTCCTCATATAATGGGATTTCTTTCGGTAGTTCAAGCGCCGTGACCTCTTTATATACCTACTCTGCTCGTGACAGTTCGCGAATTCTGCCGCACACCAACGATCGTTCGCGCCGAGAAATTCCCGAGGATATTGGCACCCGTTCCTCGCGGCTCTCATGTTTTTCCATCCGCCTTTGCAAAGCTGAAAGCGCGAGGGCAAACGCCTTTTTTTCTGACTCGCGTTTGTTCATTGCGCAGTGGACTGAGAGACGGTGGCTGCGAGTTACTGTTATTATTATATATAGGGCTTTTTGTGGAAACGTCATTGCAGAGTGCCGCATAGTTCGCGTTACGTATAACGATTTGGCAAATAGTGCAGATGAATCAGTAATGCGTCTTCGGATACGCCGATTCGTCGACGTAATAATTCTCTTTTTAGATGTTGATTTTGGACAGAGGTCGTATTGATAGATCATAGCGCTTTTTATTTTTAAAATTTAATATGCCAAGTGTCTGTTTTTCATTAAATATTATTTATTTCATTTCATCGATATCGATAATTACAGACTCACATCTCAATTTAAATGTGATAATTTAAGAACGTTATAAATAACTCGAATAATTCTTATTGTCTAAATTAAACTTTTTTTTATTTATTTATTTTATAAAAAAAAAAATGTCTAATTAAGGTGATAAGAATTTTACGCCAGAGATAAAATAATAAACTTTTTCGAAATTACTGTAAAACATCCTTGGTAGAAATATAACTTTCATATTAACACTTGTCGACAAACAAAATGAATCTTCTAGAAATACTCTTTTTATATCTCTGATCTATTGTTCCTCATATTTACATAAAAATATAATTGCAACTAATTTAATTGTCCTATGTACGTGATTGGAAAATTCACAGGTATTAGTATCGAATACTTGCTCAGAGGTTTGAGAAATAATTATTTAAATAGTAGTACTGCTAATATTTATTAGCATCTCATTGGAATGAGCGGCGCTTTGAGACACACTAAATAGATAATCCAATAGGCTTTCAGGTCGCTAGGCTAATGGGATTTACCGCCCCCTTAGGTCATCAAAACAAATAGCACGAAATTGATTTTACCTCATAAAGCAGGAGTTCAATTACTCTTTTTTATATATTATATATCCTTTGCAAAGCTTAATTTCTCAGTTAAGGTGTTATCATTTGCATGGCAACACAAATAAGGAAGACTCATCCTGCATAAACCTAAAAATCAATAACGTGAATATCTATCTGTACATCCATCCGAGATCCAGTTGAAAAAAGTTCCAAACATCAGCTTAATTTTTACCTGGATTTCTAGATGGATTTCCTGGTAGATTTCTTCAACAGCCGGATACCAATACATTTAATAATAATCGTTTATAAAAATATGCTTTGGCGTGATTGTAAGGTGAATGTGACCTTACTTTAGTGTAACACTTTTGTTGAAAAAGCATATAATTACATATTGGAAGATTTTCAAGACCCAATTACCGATATGACAATTAGAACACGCTTAACTAACAGTCATATTCCTTCAAACAGCAGTCCCTACAATCAATGAACAACGTTTAAAATGTATACGCCGCATTTCGACACGAAACCCTCGTACTTCACAATATAATAATGATACACGAACGCGCACGAGCACACGTATACATATACCGACACATGCACCGAGGTAAGACAAAAAAATAAGGTAAAAGAAAGGACGAGAGAGAAAAAGACTACAGACGAAGGGACAATCGCACAATAAAAGTGCAGCAGATAAACACAAAAGATTGGAAACGTGAGGTAACTCGGCAATACATAGAGTCTGCCATGCGCGAGACCGAGAGAGAGAGAGAAAAAAGAAGGATAGGAGAAGCGAGGGAGGGATAATTTCCGACGACGTATGGTTTCTCAAGCGCTTAGCCGCAGCAGCGAAGCACATTGTACTCCCGAGCTCTGCTGCCGCTGCTGATGCACGAGAAGGCGGGGATCAAAGCCCGGCTCTGCAGCAGCAGCAGCAGCAGCAGCAGCTCCGCTTTACGTGCGCTGCACGCCGCCGCGCTCCATGCAGCCGGATATACCGCCGCCTTGGCCGGAGAGCAGCTAAACTTCGCGAGCGCGCTATCGCGAGGTTATTTCCGTGCGCCCACGACCGACCCAACGAGCGAGCGCTTCTTGCGGCAGCTCTAGCCGCGACTCCGAAATATATAAGTACCGCTGCAGAACGCGAGCGCTTTTGATGGAAAAGAGGTATAGAAGAAGCAGAGAGAGAGCGAGAACTACCGCCAAGTGCACGTCTCGATATATATGCGCCGTAACACCAGGGTAAAAATGTACTTATTATCGGCGACCTCGTTCTTATCAATTTATTGACTTTGCGACGTGTTTCGTTCGAAAATTCTATCGCTGGAATGAATTTTCCTTTTTTTTTTTAAATTGATTGACCCGTTAACTGCATTTTGGTCCTTCTTATTATTCTTTATGGAGGTTGGAGCGCTACGCGCTAATCTAATCAGCAACTATTAGAGAAACATTAAAAGGTATTACTTCTGCGTGAAAATCATATATTTTGAATGACCAAACATTGCAAGCAGCTTTGTGATTAAATAATTGAATGAGTTCAAAAATTGCATAAATTCATAATAAAATTTCTGCAATTTTTAAAACATTCACTCCTGTAAAAGAATTGTTTTTGGAAGAAGTTTCCACACAGAGTTATTAAAACTTTCATTGTTATTTTGGTTAAAACTATTTTTTCATGCGATGTATCAAAATTGAAATTCATATGCAAATGTTTAAATTTTTTTGTTAATTTGTTGATATAAATAAAGAAATTCGAAAAACAACCTTATCTAAAAAAAATTCATCGTTGAGGAAACTTTTAAGCATATTTTTACAAAAATTGGTAACACGCAACGCAATATAATGAAACACTTGTACAGACTGTGGTCTATACATCTGTCCAAAGAAAAATTTTGAAAATGTAGAAACAAGCGGAATTACCAATTTCATAGGGCGCATCGCTATTTTATGATTTCGCATCGTTATTTTGGTTGAAGCGTGGTTCCAACACCTATGCATCCATTTTTAGCTTGTATAATACATAGGTAAGAATGGTTTCCTGTACAGTAATGTTTTGAATCAACAATTTTTACAAGTTAGCGAACTACAGATGAGCAAGATCAATTTAATAGAAAATTTAATTAATATTTTTGAAACCTTATTTTGGCGATCCGATAGTTTATAATGCAATTAATGCAACAAGCCAGTAATAAGGAATTCAAACGAATTGATAAATTGATTCGTATACAAGACATGATACGACAATCTGTCACAACGATCACGAAAAAAATGGACGAGAGACCAGAAATATATGCTATAAATAAAGCAAACATTACAATTAAATTGTCATTCTAAGCGACGCTCCAGAACTGCATATTAAGTAAACGTAACACGTAGCAGCCTCTGCATGCTTGAAGGGGTACACACATATATATATATATATATAGTAACAACAGCAACAAAATGCTCATTTATGCAGAGGCAGCTCCTCCAGTACAAGGAATTTTCGTGATATTTCGCGAATGAAAATGTTATACGTGACTTTCGCAAGTTCAATGTTATTTATTGCGTAACCCGTCTCCAGAGCCAAACACGTGCAATCACTCGTATTGTTATCGCAATTCACGTTCACTGCTGCTTAACTCCGCTTATTTCGTAAAGATAATTCTCACCGGAGCATCCGCGCGATATGGTCTAGTGCAGACTAGGATACCTGGCTTTCACCCAGGAGGCTCGGGTTCGATTCCAGGTATCGGAATATTTGCTATTTTTTGGTTTATTTTTATCGTAATTATAAGTAACGTTTTTGTAAAATGGTTTGCCACTTTATTTTTGCACCTTTGTGCTCCCGTTATAAGCTTCTGCGCTCTCCGCATATATTCATACACAAGCGCTTTACTTGCACTACGGGTATAGCTCAGAAATTATAAATTTTCAGGTTTACGAGTTTCGCGTCTACGTACGCTGTGCAAGTATTATGAATTTATAAATAATTCTCTACGTTAAAGTATTTGTTAATTATATGTTCCGAAAACAGTTATTAAAAATCCAATTTGCTATAAAGTGCACGTGTATACCTGCATTATCGGTGATACGAGTTAATACACGTTCAAGTGATAAAGGCACTCGCTATACACAATTCAATTTAGACACCGAAAAAGGCATTTAATTATAATTTCCCATTAATATCCAAATAATGTTGCCGTGCAGGCTTTTTACATGAAAAAACCTTTTTAAAATTTCGTAAAAAAATTTTCAATTTCTAGGAAGATTTATTTATATATGCACAAAAAACCTTGAAAAGGTTTATATATAATTTGTAAGATACCCGCACAAAATTATCTCCGTGTAAATTTTTGACTTATTATTAGTTACTAATATTACGAATATATATAGTTCAAAACTTTTACGGTAGAGTTTATAGTCTGAAACTTTTTCGGAGGATGCCCTTATCTGTCTATAATAAAATTGTAGAAGCATGAAAAGCCGTTCAATCTAACTCAAAATTTAGGCCCGTTATTTGAACTACTTGAAGGGAAATATATTAAAAAAGGCCGAGATGATTGTTCTCTATGCATAATTCGTGTAAGTAGAACCAGACGAGTATAGAAAGACACTAACTTTCGATGAGATTTTTATCAACTTTACCCTCAAGGGAAGCAAATTATTTTTAATTAAATATGGTTTGATAAATAAATAATTTTCAAATAATTTTGGAAATAGGTTTTATATGTTCACTCTAAATACCGCTTTTTATTCCAATTACGTGGGTGTATCCTCCAAATTTACTTCACAACAAACAGCAAATTTACAACAAATCTTAAAATCTCAGGTACTTTTAACGGATCTCATTGTGAAAAATATGAAGCATATAAAGAGCAGGACCATCGTTAAAAGCCGTTTACAAATAAGCACTCGTATTAAAATAGAGTCCGATTTCGCGTTCGTCCGCCGATAGAAGTCAAAATGTCGATACGATGCGCGCCGCCGAGGCTTCGACAGCCGATGCAGCGCGAGGGATTCGCTCAGCCGTTCGAACAAGCAGAGAAAAAGAGAGAGAGAGAGAGAGGGGTGAAAAAGACAACAGCAAAGACCGATGGCGCCACTCGAGCACGTTTTCGGCCCGATTCAGATCCTCGAAACAAGGGCTAATGCAGCGCCGCACTCGTATAATATTCAGCCGCTTCATGCACTTCGAGATTTACACCGCAATGCACACGTCCCGATGCATTTATCGGCCTCAGCCTCGTTATATGTGACTTTGCGCGACAATTCGACTGCTCGGTATACCGAGAGAGACTCGTATATAACGCTGACTTCCCAGTACACAGAGTTTACGCGAGTAATTGCGTAATTCGGCCGCGCGAGCGCGGATGCGTTTATAATTAGAGCAGCTGGCCGCGCAAAGTAATGTGTGTTCCTTCGTTAACTGCGACGCGCGGTTGGATTTGCTTCGATGATAAACCGGAATGCGTCTTACGGTGTTTTTGTCAACTTGGCGAATTATTGTTTTCATGACATTGTATATACTACTGCGGATGCCTGGAGATTCCTGCAGCACTCGTTATGCGCTACAAGCAGGAGGAAGTGATTCTTTCCTTGAAACATATTGAACGCGTCAGTGTTTCAATAAGTTACAATTTATATACACTTCAGTATTTCTTTGTTAAATGGGGCAATCATTGTTGCTCGATCCGCTGAAACCGTGGACATTTTTAAAGAAGAAAAGATTTGTGAAGTATGGAAAAAAAAATATGTAAGTTTCATTGCACAAAAGAAGAGCCGAGCTGTATACATACGTTATAGAAATCAGCGCGTGTACAATATATTCGCGCGTAATAAGCGTATAACTAAAACAGGCACGAAGAGTAGAGAGTAACTCTATGGGGCTTCGCTGCGGCAGAGTTTCGCAGAAGCGCGCGTGTATTTGAAATGTCGGAATGATAAGACCGGGGTAGTCGTAGCACACATTCGAAATCGCAATCGCACACCTCTAAGCGCGTATATAAATAAACAGAGCCGTCAGCTTCGTGTACTCGCGCTTAATAACGAGGGCCGCGTTCGATGCACTGGGTCAAAGTCCGCGATACGCGTGAGAATCTCCAGCAGCCTCGGCTCAGTCCCATACAAACGCGACTCTTCTGTATCGCAATGAAAAAAAGACACACGCACAGGATGCAAGGAGAGAGAGAGAGAGAGAAAATGGAAGAGGCGCAAAATAAAAGTTCAAGCTCTGGGGCGGATAAGCGAGCAGATATACAAGTAGTAAAAGTCGCGGGGCCATCGCTCCGCGGCTGCAGCTTTTAACTCACCACTAGAGAGTTATACTGTACACGAACACGTGCACAGACACTTGTGTATAGTATCGGGGTCATGCGAGGATAGATACGCTCGCATAAGTAGAATCTCTCGCGTAATGATTACGCGCACGCCAGCATTGGCCGATTCACACGGCGGCGGCGGCGGCGGCACTCGTCCGCTGCTTCCCCTCGTTTATAATGTATCGGGAAATATGATCACTCGCGCGGGTGTTGCACTGTCGTTTTCCTTGAAACCTTTCCCGCGCCTTACGCGTATACCACCTTTACCACGGGCTCCCCGGGGACTCTTAATTATTATTACCTACCGGGTGCTGCGCTGCCGAATCAATGATCGCCGATTATCATGCGTATGCTCGCGTATGGCTGTGTAGACGTTGTACGTATATATATATACATGTATGAGCGTTGCTAACGAGCAGTTCTCGCGCCAAGTTTCGCTACGTTTTTGCATTCAGATGCATACATAATGTTGTTTAATTATATACAGTGTTTGTAAAATTGCAGTGCCACCGGTGATACTTTGTGACATTTCGTAATTTCTTTATTGTTCATACTAGTAATTATGTGTTTGCGAAATTCATTTTTACGTACTTTAGATTTGTATAGTTGAATGGAAAAGAGTTAATTGTATGTTGGACTTGCTATATTTAATTAATTATATCAATTCAGAATTTTTACGGGTATACTAAAGTCTAGTATATGTTATATTGTGAAATAAAATATATTTAAATCGTAATAATTATAGATTTCTTTTTAATGCAGTAGAAATATGTTAATGATACATCATTTTTAAATAGTAGTTCCCACAGTTTTTGAAATTTTCAGATAATGATGTTTTTAGATGTCATTATTCTTTTTTTCAAACTTATAGCGCTGCTTTCAGTCGATCAGCTATTTCAGGCCAACAAATCTGTTTCCTGAAATTACACAGTTAATACACAGGTCTCCCTCCATAAAATTTTGCAATTTTATTTACATTTTCATACTTATTTTTCTTAAACTGAAAAATGCCATTCCAGAGAAAAGTCAATCTCATTTTAAGAATTGTGCGTCTGCCATTTGCAATACAATTATCCGCTTGAAATAATCATAGAGGCTCTATTCTGTCGTTCTAATCGGTGCTTTTGTGCGCAATTTCGAGTGGCAGTCCTAGATAGTAAAAGTGTATCAGTCCTACAATTCACATGAGGTTTATAGCTTTTGCGCATAGTTGAGTAACGGGTGGAACATTTAAAATGTGTAATTCCTACTTACTCGATAGCTTTCAAGTGTCAGGAATCGTGTAAAGTTAATGGTAATTTTTCCTGCGCCTCGGTCGAAATCTAATGCCTTGGCTGGTCGAAGTGCTTATTTTCGTAACGAAATTGCAAGTAACTTGCTATTAAGAAAATTCTTTGTTCCGAGAATTGTAATTAGTCGATCGTATTACAGCAGTTATAAAATGACCTACAAAATAGAATGTTTCGTCTAATAGATTGACTGCTTTTTATCTTGTTTTTGTCTTTTAGAGAGTTATATTTAAATCATGCTATAGTGCATAATCAATTTCTACATTATATTACTGTAGTTAATTTTTAGCAAAATGATACGAAATTATGTTACTGTCGATCGTAACCTATATAAATGAAATACATAATTAGAAACTAAATGATTTTACTAGGATTAAGTTAAATGTTTTTACTAACTACTTAAAGAAAATGCTATAATAACGTCTAAATTTAACTTTTTCAAAGTAAAAATGTTGCAAAGAAATAAAAAGAAAAGGAATAAGCATTTCTTCTGCACACGTATGGATTCGCATATATGTTAGTACAATTATGGGCTTCTAATTAAAAACACCAATTTAAAGTAAATATAAAAAATGTGTGCAGGCATTTCTGACTTGCCACTGTTAATTAGTAAATATGTTTTTAAACATTGTATATAGATCGTAGTAAAGTCAAAGATTCTATTAATAGCTTTAGTGAACAGACGATAAGGTTGGAGGTGAAAAGAAAGGAGCAAAAGCTCGCTTATAACGACGTCGGAGCAAGAGAAAAAGAGAGAGAGAGAGAGAGAAAGATAAAAAAAGGAGGCCGCGCGCGTACATAAAACGCAGCAGCCGCCGATGAGACAGACGCGCGCTTGTATACATGTCGAAAATCCCCGCCGTGCCAACCAAGCATTACCGGTCCCCCCCATACACACATACATAACAAGTGTGCCATAAAGTTCGCGAAGAAACGAGCACAATAATTATTCGATGTAAAACGATAAAATCCACGTCGCGGCCCCGGCGGCGGCGTCGGACCAACGTAAATAAGCGTCGATTTTTGTTCACGTCTCTCGCCCTTGTGTTGTTACAGATGCCCTCGCCGTAGTCAAGAACGATGAGTTCAGCTATGGGTCTGCAGCACCAGGCCACGGCGACGTCCTCCCAAGATGCCGTCGATTATTCCGGCTACTTGCAGCAGCAGCAGCATCACCAGCGCCGCGGACACCATCACGTACACGAGCAACAGCGCCAGCCGATACAAAGCGAGCAGAACGCCAGCTTCACCAGCACGAAAGGCCTGCTTAACGGGCCCGGACAGAATAATTGCTTTCTCAACAGTGCCGTACAGGTAAGCATTTTTCTATTGTATGCGATATTTGTAGTTTTGCAATCCTTGGGCGGAAAAATTCGGGTTCTCGGATGATTCTGTCTTTGTCTAAGAGCTTGTGTGTACCTCGATGCGTCCGAGATAATTTCAAATTCCGAGACAAATTCATTTTCGATCGATAAAAGTAAACATAAGCATGACGAGTTATATATAATGAAGCAATGATTTTTGGTCATTATTTTTAATCGATGCATGCGAATAACTTTTATATAATTTAACGAATCATGAAGTATGATTTTATTAAGTGGGTAAGTGATATCAAATAATGAAATAAAATAGTACAGAGAAGATGGAGAGGTAAAAATGTAATATTACTAGAAGTGGGGAATCAGTGCGCGCCTTAAGCTAGGCAACCCGACGCGCGGGCGTGTCAGCGCGCACGCTTACAAGAGTCAACGCCTTAGGATGCATCTTGTGTATATACAAAACAGTCCATGTTATGAATGCAATCAACTTTTATTTTCCCTCCATAAATTTAACTGAAATAACAAATTGAAAAATTTAGTTTTTCGACGAATACCGATTTATATTTGTAACTATAATTTTTCTACGAAACTTTTACAATGTGTACTAAAATTAAACCTCGTGCTGACATTTTAGTTTTAGAATAATGCAAATAAGTTTCTAGCTATTATATACTATTTAATTTGATATATTTAATTTAAGTCGAAGGTGTTGTATATATACGTATAATATATTCAGTCGAGTTCATACACATTATTTTACTTCCTCAATTTCCATATATGATGCGCCGGATGTTGAGCGGAAGAACAAACTTATTCATGTACTTGAATGTCGGTATCAAATGCTTCAATTAAGGATATAGGTGCCACACTCGAGAGTTTCTCTTTTAACATTTATATTAATAAAGAAACTTAAAACTTTATAACGCATTTCTTTTCATCGAATTCGTCAAACTATCTATACAATTTTCTTAGAATATTGGATGAAAAATGGGAAAAAAAAAATTGAATAAAATGTAATATAATATATTATTGGCACATTTATTCCATATTTGAAATAAGAATTTATTTTCAAGGAATACGAATAACATTTATCAATCCTTGGAAAGTTACAATCTATAGAAAAATTAATTTCTTTTTTTTTTCTTTTCAAGCGTCGAGAAAATATAATAATAATAATAATAATTTACAACGACATTATGGTAGAAAACGTCTTGCATAGTCGCAAGCAGAAAACGCGGCACCCATCATAGCAACATTTCTGTTCGGAAACGTCAGCGAAGCTGTTTGTTTATCAATTCTTTTCTCACCTATGTCATATCGCGCGTGTCGCTATTTCATAAATATCTATGCAAACTAGAATCGCTTGTCGCAAGGGTTATACGCGCGCGTGCTTGACACTGTAAACTTCTTTCCAGCTCTCGTGGCAACGAGCGACTAGATCACGTTACATAATGTCACACGCATGCGGGGTTCCCACGTTAACACGTTCCCCTCATCGATGGAATTGCTCTACTTATCATTAGTTCCATAATGACTGCATAACTTTAATTTATTGCCTTCCCTCGCAACAAAAGTTCCTATTTAAGTACATACCATCAGTTCCCACAGTGCGCGTACCTGCACTTTTTTCGTCGAAACATAAAAGAGAAGAATGGAAATAAGCGTTAGAAGAGGAATAGGGTAGGGCTCCTCTTCTCTCTTTCGTTTTTTTTTTTACGAATCGGCGCGTGGCATTATGTTCATTGACTACTGAATTTCTCGATTGATTAACATGAGTACTGCGTTGAATGCGCTTTACGTGACGGGCGCTACAAACGATTTAGCCAAGCGTAAAGCTGCGGTATGTATAGGTACGTAACCGAGGTGTGTCACGACTGTTTTTTTTCCTACCCTGTCCTTTGAATTTCAAGTGGGGGAATTCTCGCTTTGTAAAACTAAGTTACTGCTAGAGCATTTCATTATAAAAGACTACTGAATAATTTCATCCGCATGAAGAGAGTATACGCTGAATTGTACGAACGAATGAAAAATTAATTTGTATAAATATAAATTTCTATTCATTAACGTTTTGCCATTGAATGTTGTAAAGTCAACTAAAATGACGTCTCTGCTTACAAACTTTAGAATATGTTTTTTCTCGTTTAAGTTCATGAAAAGTAAACGCAGCTTTTTATATGTATACAGTTTTAGTTTCATTTCTTCTACTTTAAACAAGATTTACTTTTATTATTGCAAGATATATAACGTTTCTGTAACAAAGAAAGATATATGAAAGACTTATACCGACATTGTTTAGAACACTAAAATAATATTTAATTTACACAGTCGCTAAAAAAGAGGTAATACAATTTTGACGAAAACCAACGTCTAATATCTTGCATACGTCCTACTTTCATATAAATTACGTAATCCAAAAATTAAATTTTCAGTGTCTGGAAGATTGATTTTCTTTTTTAAATCAAATTACTTAAATGTTTCTATGCAATATTATGAATGGCTATGAGTATTTTGGAGACTTATTTAAAGAAGTGGATTTTTAGAATTCTTCTTGTACCTCATTATATTAATTTTCTCTCCTCTGATTAATTTCAGATTAATGTTTTTAATTATATAGTTAATATAATTTAATTAAATTTAATGAGTGGTGAAATTTAAACCAATTAAATTTTGTTTGAATATGTTAATACTATATTTTAAAAAGTATCAAATTAAATTTATAATTATAATAATGAAAAAAATGAAATTGAATATATCTTTTTTATCATTTTTCAGGTTTGTATTCACTAATTAACTTTCAATTTACTGTAAATTTTTGACAATGCGCGAATTTTCCCTAATCCCATTTGTTTATAACTTAAAAGTTGTTAAATACCAAAAATTTATTTAGAGATCAAAAAAATTGTTGCTCTAACTTCTTAAAGTTTGATTGAAGCAACTTGATTCTTTTCGCAAAGAATAATTGGTACACGCCCATTGGAACTTTGCACATAATGTAAGTTTGGAAACGGCGGCTAAGAGGTTTCTTTGTTGGCTAGGTTGGCTGGTACAAGATTGCGCCATGGCGTGAGCCAGTAAAGTAAGCCAATGGCTTGACCTTTCCGTGGATACAGTCAGAGTTTAAACATGCACCGCGAGAGAAGTTTATAGGGATCTTTCTTGAAAACTTGATAGATTATAATAAATCTATTTTTGTTGTTACATATTCTTATAAACCAATTTTTAGCGCTTTATTATTTACTATTTCAATTGTTAAACAATATTTTATTATAAAATCTTTTAAGTGTTTCTATTCTATATAAAATTTCAACACCTTTTTTTTAATCTTTTGGAGATAATTCAACCTGTCCACTTGCTCCTCTATTTGCTACAAAGGAAAAAGGAATTTCTAGACTTTATATTCTAATTAACATCTAATTAACAATTAAACTTTATTAGGTAAAAGTGGGAATATATGCACTTTGCATTAAACTATATTAAGATAATGCTTGTCTCAAAGCTCTAGTTCTTTTAGCCTCTTTGCTTAGTTGCTTTATTCGATCTTTTTTATTCCATGCCTTTTGTCTAGATCTTCTAATTTGACATGAATCTCTATCTTCAGGTTCAAAATGTGTTACTCTGGCAGTTTTTTTATCTGAGTGCCCTAATCCAATCATATAATCCTCAATGACCCTGTCTGTCTCAAGTACATTTATAATTTCTCTCACTCAATCTCACACACAATATACTGTGTAACACGCATGCATTTACCGGTCAGGATTCAAATCAGGTACTGACCAATTAAGCGTTACAATCCTGAATAAGTCCTGATCAGGTATATATACTGGCCAGGGCCTGATTTCAAGTAGGGTTGGGATAGATGGAATTGATTTCTGCTCGGGATTTTTCATTGCACACACTACTTGTTACTAAAGTTGAAATGAGGCTCTGATTAAGGATATATCTATTAGACGGATTAGGATCTAATCAGGATTGTAAAGCCCATGAAAAGGATTACCGTAGAAGAAAAGATCATATGGAAGGGTATTTATTATATATTCAAATTGAAATGAATATCTAATTTACTGTAGAAGTACTTTTCATATCAAGATATATTGTGGAAAGGCAAATACGAAAGTATAGCTAGCTCCTGAGCGTTTCAAACATTGTTGTAAAAGTAGAAGAAAGGGTATAATAATGCGGTTCACCTTGATACTGCCTACCGGGACCATTATTAAGATCAGACAGATCTTTGTTGTGTTTTAAAGTGATAAGATTTCGCCTGATAATGTATGTGTAAAGAATATTTTGTATTCACTAGACAGAAGATAGTAGTGAATTTCGGATCCAGTTGAAATAAGGAAATTTAATTATCGCTGTTGCAAAATCAAAATATAGAAATTGAACTCGTTGAAAATTGCAAAGCACAAAACCAGAGTGCTGCTAATTACTCCAGTTAGCTTAGTTGCAACTTTCAGCGCTACGAGGCTACGTGACTTTCCGATATTCTCTTGCAAGTGACTGAATTTGCAGTCGATTGATATGTAAGGAGCCACAAGCCATCGACGGATGTATTTGCTTCGGCAATACATATACTAAAATTGAAACGATACAGGCAAGATTAGCATGGCCACTTTTTTTACAAATTATCCCTCTCAAATTAACTTTTTGTTACAATATTCAATAATTATTGTGAATAAATACATTGATTAATAATCATCAATGGCCGATTAATTTGTGCAAAAGATATTACTTTTGAGTATTGCATTAATAAAAATTCCATTAAATAATGGATCATTTAATCAATTAAATTTATATTAAATAAATTTATGTTAAATTTATGATTGGTCCAGTAAGCCTTCATCCTCCACTAACTGTTCATAAGGCTATATCTTGAATTCTTTACGATGTCTGCAGGCTCGTACAACCCTAACACCATAGCAGAATGACGAGATCAAAAGGATAAATGCGAGATATCCCAAGTGTCGTTCGAAAGCTGAAAATGCATACAGCCATTAAACCTTCTTATGATGATTCGTCTTTCAAAAATTTAAAACATTCGAATTTGCGCGCCGCTCTGAGTGGTCAATATTCCAGACGGCAGGTAGAGCGTCGGAAGAACCCAAGCGTCACGCGCATACGCATATATTAGGTATATCATAAAAAAAAATAAAGCAATTTAGCTCGATATTTAACCTCTATCTGCTCGATAATTCAGTTGCGGTATTTGTCCACTGCAGCGAAGAAGGCTCAATCCGAGACATGCTTATCCCTGATGAAATGACGCCGGCTAATTTACCGTCGACGTCATTCGGACCACCAGAATCGCCGGGGCAATCGGCAATCTCGCTCTTGCAGGCACAGAAAGTGCTGGCCTTCATCAAATTGGCATGTTCTCGCCACATGCTTCTTGCTTAGTCACTGGAACGTAATCTACTTTTAGAATCGGGGAGAATAGGGAAAATGTAGATTTGAAGATGGGCTGGTGGTTGCATACTTTGCAGCAGGTTATAATCTGCATACTTTTTCTTTCTATGGAATGATTTCAACATATTCAAACTGTAACGTGTGTTTTAACGAACCTTTCTCCTGAATGGTAAAAAAAATACTAGTATTTAGCTAAGTAGCAACCAGTCAAGCAGACTAAACGATTCCAAAATCCTACAGTGTGATCCGGTTTGATTATTTTCTATTGTGCTATTCTATAATTACATCTTTTGCAAGTTTTCAAGTAATGATAAACCTTTAGAAAGAATTAAAATAGGAAGCTGTATATCTTGATGAAAAACTCATAATAAAATATTCTCATTAAAGAGTCATTAGATTTTCCTTAGTTAAATGCAATATACTAAAAAATAACGTTAATAAATATAAATAAAATATTGAGATATAATCAAAATATCCTTTTTCGTTTAATTTTCTATCAAATGAGTTCAGTTTAGTTTAAAAATTTTAAGGATTTATTATCGATTGCTTATCAATTTTTATTGCATTTAATTAAAGATGAATTACCTTAATGTACGTAAAAAACTTAAAGTAAAATAAAATTTAAGCTATTATTTTATGTATCTCTAGACATAAGCATATGTGACGTGCTCTTAAGTGATTAAAAACTGGGTCCATGTCGGTATGTTCGTGTTTCACAATCAGGACCGATCGTAGATCCCAAATGTAAAATGGATTAGATAAATAACAATGATATGAAATGATTCTATGGCCAAACCTTTCTCAATTTTATGCATATTAAGTAGATATAAATCGAGGTCCCCCTCGATACCACCATTCCTTGTTGATTGTGGGTGTGTCTATATCGGAGAGCTGGTTTACGCCCTGCAGCCAGCTCGCATTAGATTATCATGCAAAAATTGTCTCTTTTACCACTGCGACATCGAATTATTCATGCGCAAACAGTGATTTTTGCTTTCGTGCAATATAACGCAACGCACTATCATGAGGTTCAACTTTAAATAAATCAAATCATTATTCCTTTCTCGATCATTGCATTTGTCCTTTAATTCAGTGAAAAGAAACACAGTTATAAAAATAAAATAGTCATTAATAGTATATCTGCTAAAAATATTCATCTTTTTTCAAGCATAATGGTACATTAAAGCTTGTTTACACGTATTATATATTCAAATCTATACGCAATAATATATCACAGAAAGCATATTTTTTAATAAAGTATACGAAATTATACAATGATTTTTATCATTAATAAAATTGAAGTTTACAGCAATGTAAAGCTCTGAAAAGTATTTTTAAATTTTATTTTAACTATTAATTAATTCTGTAATCCACTTTCTAATAGTCACAGCCCATAATTAATGACGCCTTATTTCTAACTGTATATACCGCAGTGTTCACATATACACAAAAGATTTGCAAGAAACCCCAGGGCACCTCGTGCATATATTTAGCAGCAACACTGCGCGCCTTTATCAAAGTACGCATTATTCGAACAGAGAGAGAGAGAGAGAGAGAAGGAGAGAGAAGGAGAGCCAGGAGATCACAAAGTCGTATCATTACGAACGTACCAGTTATCACTTATGCAAACTGCGGTGGGTCTCCGCTGTATACGAGCTTTATTTGGGATATACACGGCAAGACCTTGGTCAAGCCTTTGTATAAGGATACCACGCAATGCATATATGTATGCGCGACTGCTTCCCTCGACTCCATGCGGATAAGCCATTATGATCTCCGCCATGCAGTCAATGACTATACCTGGAGGCTGCTCCGTAAATCACGAGCAATCGCACTTCTTCTGGTCTTCTGGCCTTCGATGATGATTCGACGAAGAGAAGATCCACTGTATATGGCATTTTCCATGTCTTGAAAGCGATGACGAAATTATCTATATTTGGAAAATGTTATTCTGACCTTTTATGCATTAAATTTTTTTAAACCTATAATGCTTACTTAATCTTTAGTTGTAATCGAGTTCTTATTCCAAATACAAAACACAATAGATTCATACTCTCCTCAGTCGTTGAAAGCGCTTTTATACTTTCAACTACATACGGACGGTTCCATATATACACCTACCATCGCTCCAAGCTCTAAGGGATATAAATCCTTGGTAATGCGATCATCGCAGATTCTCCAGGTACGTTGGGTCCATTGTCACGGAGTATTGCGAGCCAACTTTTTTCCTCTCACTATATTCGTACGAACGAAAGATGAGGCTTTTTATTGTATGGTGATGCGGGTGTGCGAGGCCACGAGTGATTTAGCGTCTTCGCGCGTTTGTAATTGCTAATTCGCGAGGTATATACGCGGGCTTCGAGAGGACTAAGCGTATGTACACACAAAATCAAGCGAGCGAGCGATGATGATGAGGAGCTGCGAGTGTCTCGGGCTCGGATTATCGAAAGTAGGAAGAGGCGCGCGTTTGAAGGCAGAACCGGTTTAACACCAAGTTTCGAAACACCATAGGTGAAGTTTTTTTAGAATACTAATGCGCTGATCGACGAGCTGAATGATTGAGATGACATTCGATCATAATACTTGTATTTGAATAAATCTGGAGATTTGCATATCATTTAGGGAACTGTATACAGGTTTTATTTAAAGGTTGTTTAGTTTTGGGAGCCAAATATTGTTGGCTGGGAATTCGCTTGAGATTACAGTGTTTGCGAGACACATAAAGACGCATTAATGATTTTTTTTTTCAAGGAAAGTAAGTATAGCAAAATAAGTGATAATGCAGATTCCAGTTATTGATTATCGATTTATTGTGCGAATAATTCAAGTGCAGAAAAACGATTTGTGTATTTCAAGTAATATTTGATCTCATCAAAACCGCAATAGAACGTATGTAGGATAGCGGCTTAATACTGAGGAAAGAAAACGTACTAAGAGTACAGTTATAGATATTAGCGTGACGTTTGCTCGTTCTGCAAAAGAAATCGAAACGCGTCCATTACCGGCTTAATGGACAAAAGAAAATAGACGACGAACGTATACATGTATAGAGAGCCTCGGAACTTACATAGATACAATTGATGTTCGTTCGAAAAACGTCGAAGTCCATTTGCAATGATAGGGCAAATTTGTAGAATAGTCCTTGGAGTTATAGATATATAAGATATACGAGAGTCGGTACTAGAGACTGACGGCAGTACATTGGGTCTGAGCAACTCCTCTAGTGGTTGTGCGAACTAAAATCCGTGTTCACACGTAACATAAACACGTACTGGAGAAAATGAGGGATGAAAAGAGTCTCGAGAGTTGTTAAAGTAATAAGAAAATCGCGACGGAACTGGGAGTAATCAGGGAAATTGGTATGAGACTAAAGAATATGTAAAATTTATGATTCATACATTTCTTTACACCAATAATAACTTCTAATGTTTAAATATTTTTCCTTTCAGTACAATTCACTTTTATTACTTATATTATTGAAAAGATTGATTCTAAAAAATTAGTTATATTTCACTGTATATTTTATTGAAATTAACTATATTCTTATATATATTGTTGTTAAAATATTTTAGATCTACGTAATTGATTCGTTATATCATTTTTTCGTAAATTTCTAAAGATGGAAAGATAGTAAATTTTGTAGTTAGAAATTTAAAAACGATTAATATACACTGTTTATCATTATTTATCAATAATCATATATTAATTTGTGCATAAAAACAAATGTTATTATTCAAAATTCTCATTTCTTTATCAATACATTTAATTTGCAAAATTTAACCTCATTCATATTTCGCATCTAAATTAAACAACCAAGTTTTATTTTATGGAGATTCTAAGCAGTTACGTAGAATCATAGAAAACTTTATAAGTCGAGTCAATATATATTTTTAGTTATAAATTAGTATAACGATAAAGTTTATATCGTCTTGATTCCAGCACTTATTTATAAAAGTGAAGCTGAAGCGGTTCTATTCAATTTAATTATAATTAACAAGTATCGTCTTTGAGTTTCCTACCTCGTCTATTATAATAAATGCTAGACGAAACAAATCTCATCTCGGGACTATTCAATCATTTACTTAGCGATATTAGCGTAATAAAGTCTTGAAAAGAAGTAGGCGATTATTGCTCTTACTATATTTTTTGTGCAAAACTGATGTAACAAAAGCGTGCAAAAGGAAACGGCACAGAATTCACTGCAGACCAAACGAAACTCGTAATTTTTCGACGAAGATAAAGCCCTCGGGTGGTTCTTGCCGAGGACGTGTGCGTGATGTGACGGCAAGGAAGACCAAACAGAGGGAGTCCTGGATTTTGTGTGTACAAAAAGAGATATAGGAAGATAATCGCGTCACGCGTATACGCGCAGCACGCAAGCGAGAGACCAAGGGGGACAATAAGAAGACACGCACACACACACGCACACACACACACGCGGGCTTCTCGTGTACATGCGCAGAGTGTTTACTGTTGCTTAGCATGCGAGTTGACGGAACTAACGGTTGTCCAGTTGTGATGTACTTCAAACAGCCATTTCGATCTGTTCTCGAAGCTTTTAAGTAATTCTGTTTAAAGATTTAGTAGAGCTAAAATAAAGTTTCGGAGCTGAAACAATTATTGAAGCTAAGTATTTTTTTCATCAATTTGTGGTGCTGTCATATTTATGAATTTTAACACAAAGATTCAAATATTTCGTTCCATCTGATAAGTGGTTCGTTAAAATGAAATAATGAATTCACTGATGATTTTTCCATCGATATCCATCGTGTACGAACATATCTGGTATAACGTATAAGCTGGGAATTCATTCATTGTTGAGCGATCAGCAGCATAAACAAAAATAGACGTGATAGTAAATGAAGTGGAGAGGATTCGAACCAAAACGAGTATCCTGCACAAGTACTAATTCTTACAGGGAGACGAACGTTTGAAAGTTTTCCTCGCATCGCAATTCAATCCTGTACAAAGTATATTTCCCGATACCTCAATCCCGATAAAGCATTACACCTTTGCGCTCATCCGCACACGCGCGAATGCTAAGTGCACGCATCCACCGGTGAGGTTTTGTGACACACGTGACCAAAGATGGACTCGCGGAGTCCGGAGGGGGCGGGAAAGGGAGGAAGGTAATTTAAATGCGTCGCGCAATTGAATACCTTGCATTCCCTGTCGAGATGTCATTATGATGTCCGTGCGGCTCTAACTCTCTAACGGAGTAATTGCTTGATTCTGCTGTGCCGCCGCCATGAGTCCCGAGGAGAGTACAGCTTCGAGCAATTTTACAGTGGGTCACGATTGATCGAGGGTCCGATTGTTATTTGCTATTACGATAATAAATCATTAGGAAGTGAATTGAGACTTTCGTTCCTTTGGCGATTCTTTTATTTTATTAAATGTTAGAGGTACTATTCTTTGTTTCGTTCATTTCATTTTCGTTTTATTTTGTTCATAGGCTAGCTCCATATGCCAATCATACATAATGCATATGTAAAATATTATTTAACAGTATTCGAAAAATGTAGCGTTTGTCTTTGGTGTCCATTACAAGACTTTTAGTCAAGTCCTTGTAAAGTACAGTACTAACATAAAGTCTTAACAGTCATTATACTTTGAATTTTATTTATTTTTTTTTTATTAAAGGTTCTCAAATGTTACTAAAGTTAGTTCATGAATGAAGTTTTTAAAATTTGAAACAGTTAGTTTTATCTAGTGAGTTAAAAAAGGCACAAATAAAAACTTTATATTTTTGGAACTATCGCATTTTAGCATGGCGCCAGATAATTAGGGGACTATGTTGTTCTCTTAATCACTTTCTTACGCTAAAGCATCCTAAGAATACGGAACCCAAGAGATTAAACACTATCTCGAAAATGTATTACCTAAAGAGACTCTCTCTTCAGTGAACGCTGTCTTATCAGCAGATAAGTTCTACCCATGAGCGGTGCTTATAGTTTACCCCTAAAAAAACAATGTAATATTAGTATCTTTACTAATATATCGTTTTTTGTTATATGAAGAAAACTATTTCAAATAGCTTTGAATTCGATTTATATAGTTTAACAATAAAAATGTAAAACCATTATTTTATTTGATATTGACCTTTTACCAGTACAACATATTGTACTATTTTGAATTGCTTAAGCTTGAATGAGCTTTTATTAAACGAATAAAACAAGCAAAAAAAAAGAAGAAAAGTGAAAAATCACATTTCTCATAAATTCATTTGTTAAGTAACGAGAACCTAAGTAGAACAGAAATCTCGAATCAAGATTGACGCGCGTAAAGAGTGAAGGTAGAGAAAGGTCTGTTTGTGGATCCCCCTCGCCTTAACTGTTTATAATTGCCCGAGACGCGTAAAAGGGAGGGTGATTCAGAAATGGAACACCTGTTACGGAATATAAAGTAGAGGGGGAGCGTCGAGGTATAATGACAAGATGATGTCTCTAGGAGACGCGTGTCGACGTTTTACAATTACTATATTGCTGTAGGTCACGCCAAATTTCGCAATGGATCGAATTCATTTATCGAACCATTTTTCAACTTTATATACCGAAACTTTAAGTAGTCGAGTATAAAATTAACTATTATTACTTTAGAGGCAAAAGAGATTCTAACAATTTAAATAAGAGCGTCAGGAAGAGTTACACGTTCTCTAACGATAATTATGCATTTTTCCTGTGGCACGTACTACACGAAATGATAATATATGTGTGCTCGATGATTTATTCACTTACTATGTTGTTTGGACGTAACACCTTTGGTAACATGTATTATGCGAGCGAGGGGGATGGACGACATTGTTCGCCGAACACCTGCCACGTATAGGAAAACAAGCGCACCCAACGCGACGACGACGACCCTTTTTTGTAACTCCCGGAAGTCGTTATGGCGGCGCGATATCGTCAGCTCTAAATTTAGGGGATTTGGATAGTGTAATTGAGGATTTACGAACGGGACTTGTATACATCCGAGTCATTTTTGTCGTCCTTTCAAATAACCTACATAAGCCATAAAATATACAATTATCTTATAAATTGTAAGGCAAACATGTACAAACTCGAATAAACAGTGGAATTAATTCTTCAGAACTTCAAAGTGTTATATGTTTATTTTAGAAATTGAATTAATTAAAGCTGAATTAATCGATTAATCTGCACATTTTCATTTCTGCGAAGAATTTTACATATTGAAATAATAATGAAAAATTGAAATATTATCCAGCAGTTTGCTTTAGTTTAAAGCGAGAATTTTGCGCTCCAATTAATCCGGCGGATAACAAATTTGGTTGGCTCCACTTGCATTTTTATATTTCAAAAACTTATTCAAAATATACAGGACAACAAACCACGTATTCATATAAAAAATCGACTTAAAACATTTCGATATGTGCAATATTAATAAAGAACCAGAGTATATAGAACTACTTCGGTATAAGAAAGAGTGTAAGTAACAGTCGAGTGCAGCCGTTAAAAGCCGAGTAAACCGAGGCGAGAGTCGAAGATAGTGGCCGGTGTGACAACTGCAGCACACGCGGAGCAAAATGGGACAATTTAACGTCCGAGAGGAAGAGGCTTCTCGGGGGCGCGCGCACCCACGCCATGCACGACGGCGCCTCGGACTCTCGAGTTCAAGGTTCGATTCGCGAGCGACGAGCCGCGAGCGAGGCCAAGGCTTCTCTTACACTTACTTCGTGACTGGCTCTATATACTCGCGGTGAGAGAGAGAGAGAGAGAGAGAGAGAGGCGCCGAGCCAAATAAATGAACTGCGCGCACCACGACGATACATATGTGTATGTGCAGCTCGGGTCTCGATTCCGTGTCTCGATAGCGGGGGCCGCGGCGAATTAATGCGCGGCCAATTTCGAGCCTCGTTTCATCCCGTGCAGCTCCGACGAGGAACTCGCTCCATTTATAAATTACCTTCTTAGCGTGTGCGAGTCTAAGTTTGTTGGCCTGGATTGTTCGTATTAGGAGAGTCTTTGTCTCAAGCTAAGCTGAGCTTATTCGTTTATGAAATAATGTATTCAAAAGTACTTAGTTAATTTAGTATATCATAGGCTCAGTGGAAAAAGGTTATACCTTGCGAATGCGTTATTGACTCTAAGTATAAATTGCACAAACGTGAATCTTTATATGAATTATTATCTACAATAGAATCGGATGAAAAAAAATAATATATGTTTGATGTATCCTTGCGATCAAGAATAAATTACCACAAAAAAAACGTGATCGTCAGATATAACCTTTTGCAAACTAAAAAATTAAGATAGAATTATCTTTTATTAAACTGTCAATGCTAGAATTCGCTTTGCTTACGCATAAACATCGATATTATATGGTATATTTGAATATTACCAATACGTATTAAATTTCAAAATTAAATGATAAATAACTTATCTCGATACATATTGAATAATATATTAATTTATAAATATACAAATGTTAATATGAGAAATTAAATAGTCGTTAAAGAAACTATCCAATAAATAAGCTTCTTATGAACGATGATAAACATGTATTCAAAAAGATTCATTGTATCTTGTGTGCCATTATACGTTACAAGTTATTTCCCAAGGATCATAGAAATTTACTTTATTGAATGCCATATATTATTTGATTTCAAAGAATTAAAGAATTATTTCCACATTAGCCACCACAAGATCCCCTCCAATCTCTACCTATATCCTCTCACTTTGTTCTTACTAAATCTACCCAGAGAAGCAACTTATACGTGTAATTAGCGAACGCGACTGAATGACTTTCCTTTTCTAATTGAGCACAGTAAGCCACCATAAAAGGGCAGCCATGTCTCATAGTCAAGACTAAGGTCTCTCGGTAGTTTATCGGCACCCTTTAGGAATCGTTCATATTGTTGTACCATTTTAATAGCTTCTCGTATAGAAGATGTAACAGTTAGCTGTTATTAACCGCTGTCAGCAGCGTCTTTGAATTTTAATCTTCTTAAAAGGAATGATTACAATTCTGACTGTATTTGGGTCTATTTGCACAGATTGCTGATATTAAGAAATAAATTCAAAACGAGTATGCAAAATATAATGTAATTGTCACAGAACTTATTTTATGTAAATTAAAAATCGGATTCAATGAAAATAATTTATTTGAGTATGATATTAATTTTCAAAAAAGTCGTTTCAATTTAATTATTACAATTTTATGAAAATTGTTTGAAGTAATAAAATTTGGACATTTTGTTCAAAATAGTACAACATTTTTGTATAATTAAGGTAAATGATCGACTGAACGGGCACTTAAAGAACACGTATCAATGATTAGACACCCCCAGTATTTGGACGATTTCCTTGTTCACTACTGCTGTCCATTCGCTAGTCGTGTCCAGTCACTAGGTCATTTACCTCAAACCAATACATAAATTTCCTCATTATTTTAGTGCATTGTATTTAGAGATGAATTTCGATATTTGATAGTTAATCATTATTATTGAATAAGTCAACAATAAAAAAATAGGTTAAAATTTTGTAGATTCTCAATAAACAGATAGCTGAATTTTCAATGCTAGAAAAGGGCACATGATTAAAGAGACATATCAATGACAGCGAATTTAAGATTTGCTGACAAGATAAAATATATGTAAGCTGTTTATAGCGGCAGCTTAAACTGACAAATCTCGTGTCAAACAAAATGGGTATATACGTCATGTTATATTTCAACATTTTTTTTGCCGACTGAAAGTGAATGAAAAACTTGAAGATATTATCAATATTTAAGAATGATTATACAGACAATATTATCTTTCTTATATGCGTCTTCAGAATATATATTATACATATTATATAAACTATATATTATAAGTGTAATGTAAATACTGTAATTAAAGAATTACGAAATTATACTTAATAAAACAATGGTATCATTGCCATTAAATTTCATTAAAGAAAGACGTCATAAAATATGAGAATGTCCCATCTTGAGTTTCTTTTTTCTTTTAATTCAAATAAAATTTTTAGAAATCAATTAACAAAAATATACATTACCTATTCATTTCTTTATCAGGTGCCAAAATAATTAATTAAATTTTATTTATTCCCTCCTCCGAAATCCAGTCTCGTTCGAATTAAAAAACCGCTTATTACGACATTCCCATGCAAAGTATCTAATATACTCTTGTGTAACGCAACGGTCCAAAACTATAAAGAAGAAAAAGAAACGGTTTCCTGTGCACACACAGAGAGCGAGGCGATCGTGGGCTCCGAGCGCTCCTCTTTTTTCGCGCCCACATGGGCCGCGACGTTTCGAGGCGTCGCGTGGGATGACCCATAAGTATCATAGTTTCGGCTGCAGAGTGGCTCGGACACACCGAGAGAGCAATCGAAAAGAGGAAATGTGCGCCCAGACGCTGGCTTTTTAAACGCGGCGCCGAAACGCACCCGTTTACCTAATGAGTCAGTCGCCGTGTCGGTGGACTGTCGCTGCGTTCAATTATATATCCGGCGTGTCGTCTACCTACGAGTGCTTATGTCTCCTGCAGCCCACGTGTCCTGATTTGTTTGATGTCTATACCTGTAAGAAAATTTCAGTGGATATCAGATTCTCTGCCGAGTCTTGCGGTAATAACGCGACTGTCGTTAAGATCGTGTAGTTGGAATTACGAAGTGTGTCACGTAGAATTATTAAAACGCTCGCTAGAATGAAAAACTGTTATTGTGCAGTCGTAAACGTTTTTCTTTGACAGAAATGCGATAGTTAAGCCTGTTTGTTAATAATTGTGAATCTTTATAATGGTTATGAGCATATACTTAATTGAGCAACAACAAATCTGTACATTAATAATTCTTGGTGCGAATCGTTTATTATGATATTTCAGGGTATGATATAACCTTTGATATCAGGAGAAAAAGAATTCAAATTTTTATGTAAAAACACTTGAAATATGTTTTTATAACATTTTCGATAATTTTTGAAGAAATTAGAAAGACTACAAATAAATATACTTTTATCGGTCTTACACGGAGAAAAAGGATGTAGTAATATTTATGATGAATATACGAAAAATTACTATGTTGCGTACCAAAGCTGTGATATACTCATTTTATGGAGATTTTTCTTATGTTTATAACAAAAATTACTATTCAACATAGGAATTTTTATAGAAATTTATAGCCAAAATTACTA